>PVKA01009594.1:0-67784 GCA_004027165.1 Ctenomys sociabilis | reverse complement strand
GAACTCACAACAATCCTCCTGCCTCAGCCTCCCAAGGGCTGGGATTACAGGCATGCACCACCATGCCCGGCTATTTTCTTTCTTTCTATGAATTTCTAATTTTAGAATTATTCAGGGTGTACAGGATCTCACAACATAGATTGGACTTGTAGTGATTATCCTGTTTTCAGCCTCCCAAGCACTGGGATTACAGGCATACAGCACCATACACAGTCTCAATTGCCCTCTCAGTGTGCCCTGGGGGCAGGGCTGGCACAGCAGGCCCCCAGGAATCTAACCCCAAGCCTCTGCATCTGCCTAAGCAGGCACTTTAGTTACTATGCTAAGATTTTATTTCTGTGCTTCATGGTCATACGTATGTATTACCTGTTCCTTGTCAGCTGTTTATTGCCTGAACACCCAGTTCATTTGAAACTGATTTTTCACTAGGCATGTGGTAGTTTCCACTGGGTGATTTGTATTTGCTGTGTTGTTTGCATTTATTCTCAGCATAAAATATAAAATGTGGAATCATCCTATTGTCTGTATCTTCTCTAATTCTAACTCATTCAAAACAAATAGAAATTGGGAAAAGTCAGTAATGTTTCTGTGCAGCTTCTTAAAGTTTAGCCTTTTTAACTTAAAAAATAGTAAGAGAAAGCCAGAGTATTATTGTTTTTAGGGTACTATTATTATCTCTCCTGCTGTCCTCATAGAACCTTAACACATGAAGCTACTAAGATCTTCTATTCCAACTGTAATTCTGATCATCAAGACCTTTGTAAGAAAGATCCAAGGCAATCCATGTACGCTGTGCTTAAATGTGTAAGGGCTCTTTTTCTCCGTTTTGGGGAAAGAGACAGTTTATAATTGGTTATTTTTTTTTCTATGTCAAGTTGACATCTGTCGTCTTAAAATGTGTACATTATGGTTCTGGGTCTCCCTTAAGAAGTAGGAAGAAGAAATAAGCTGATTGTCCCTCCTAATGTATCAACTCAGTATCAATTGTACCATACTAGTAGGTTTGTTCTTTTTTTCCAGACTTGGTTTCATAAGCTCTTTGGACTACTCTTCTGACTTTCAAACTCTTTCCCAGTTGTCCTGTTCTTTTTCTATTGGAGAAAACCTTATTTTTTTCTTTAACAGGTAGTTCACAGAATTTAGCCTATGTTTGTACACTGAACAAATTAATTAAACATTAATTTAAAGACAATATTTTTCATCCTTGACAAAGATATCTTACTGTTCTAATCTAATTGAAACCTAACTTAATAGTGTTTTGTCATAGAACACTTTATTCAATATAGCACAAAATCCTATGTGAACTTCTTGTGCATACAATCATTTTATAAAAATTTTTGGTTTTTCTTTTTCTTTTTTTTTTTTTTTGTCCACAGGGTCTCACTATGCAGCCCACATTCATAGTGATCCTCCTGCTTTCTGCCTCCCTAGTGCTGGGATTACAGGCGCGCGCCACCACGCCCGGACTCCAATCGCTGGCTCAGTGCACCCGAAGGCGGGGCCGGCGCGGCAAGCGAAAGCAGGGATCGAACCCTGGTCCCTACACGCTTACCTAAGCAAGCGCTTAGTCCGCTGAGCTATACCGCCGGCCCTCATTTGCCTGTAATCCCAGCACTCGGGAGGCTGAGGCAGGAGGATTGTTGTGAGTTCGAGACCAGCCTGAGCTACAAAGTGAGCTTAAGGCCAGCCTGAACTGCATAGTGAGACCCTGTCTCAAAAAGACAAAAAAAAAAAAAAAAAATTTTTTTTGACGAAACAAAGTGAAAGGCAGCCCTGTCTTGGAACGCTAGGAATTTTTTTTATAATCCCTTGGGTGTAAAATTGCTTAGCCTTCCAGAAATCCTTCAATTCATATTATCATGAAGCCTTTTTTTTTGGTGGAATCAGGGATTGAACTCAGGCCCTTGCACTTGCCAGGGAACCACTTATTCTACTGAGCCATCTCCTCGGCCCTCATGAAGCCATATTGATCATTAAATATGAGAACTACGGGTGCCTCTTGTAATCAACATGGAATTATTATAGCACCTCAATGTATCTTTTTCCCACTGTGCACATACCAGAGTTTCCTTTCCTACAGGACATAGATTGCATATCACAATTACTTATTCAATATGTGCATAATAGTCCTTATTTTAAACCACTGACTTTTTAAAAATGTACATAATTTTATTGAAGAACAAATAGCAATGAGACAGTTTCAAATCAAATTATTAGAACAGATTCAATAATTAATGCATTGCATATTGTTTTCTTAGTGGTTATTTGTTGTACAAGGTGCAGACATGATGTTTTTTTACAAACACTATTAGAGCAGATGCCTCTATTCATTGAATTGAGAATGTAGCTGTAAAGCTATCTTTTTTTTTAAAGCTGAATTATAGTATAGTTTCAATAATTAATACTTTTTACATTGTTCTCTTCCTAATGGTTATCCACAGTATGAGAAGTAGACAGGATATCCTGTCCAAACACTATTAGTGCAAATCTTTCTTCTCATAGAATTACGCAAAAGTACCCTGTTATGTATTTACAAATACAGAATGGTCCTTTCTTTGTATCCCCTTTTTTTGTTTAGTCCTGTCAGAGATAGGTATTCTATTGTCATTCAATGATTATAGGTGCTTGAATTCAGCGAAACATTCTAACACAGTCCAGCATTCCACAATAGTAGTGGGTTATCCGAAGTTGTTGACTAGAGCCATTTACAGCTCAGCATATTATTATGGTTTTATTTTATATACCAGTTTTTATACTTTTCTGTTGTATGGTATAAGACTGAGATAAAGCAAGACCTATATAACAAAAATTGTAACTTTTGTATCTGATGAGGTCAGTCAAGTCCCCTCAGGGTCTCACAAGTACTGATGATTGAACCTGGGGCCTCCCACTGAGCTACTTCCTCAGCCCTTTTTACTTGTTTTGTCTTGAGACAAAATCTTGTTGAACTTGGAATTCCTGCCACAACCACCTGAGTAGCTGGGATTACAGATGTACGCCACTATCAAACCATTGACTCTTAACACCTGGAAGGCAGGTGGGTAGGACCCTATTTAATTATATTTAGTTATCTGTGAAACATTTCAAACATAAAAATGGTAACAACCCATATATCAGGACTTAATACACGTGCTTCATATTATGAATTTAGAGGCAGAGGTTGTATTAAAAGGCCCTGTATTTACTGATAAGAGACATACGGTATAATAATGTCTGTAAGTATAATATCATGTATGTACCTTCTATGATACCAAAATATTATGAAACAGTTTGCAATGTATTAATTTATCAAATCCATCTTGTCAAGGTATCTTAAAACTGCCTCATTGATATTTGTACTTCAATAAAACAAAAATTAAAAAAAGGCCCTGTACCTGTTCTTTCAGCCCCAGATAGCCTTCTCTTAGATCCTCCTGTCTGTGATTTTATTCTTTCTATGTTTGATTCCACAAGTAGTCTGTACTACTGTTTGTTTAATGTTCCAACATAATACAGATACACACTGCTGAGGATTTTTTTATTCAATATTGTCTTGTCATACAGATTCTTATTTTCCATGTTGATATGAATAGATCTAGCTCTTTTATTTAACTGCTTTATAGTTTAATTGAACTGCTCTATTACCAGTTTCCTTCTTGATGAATACTTGGATTATTAACAGGCTTTTTTTTTTTTTTAAACTAAATGTGTACACAATCCTTTATCTGAAATTCTTCAGGAAAAGCTACTATGGAATTCAACTTTCTTTTAGCTTTTAGGAAATAAATATAGTATATGCACCCTTATATAATGTAAGGACAATACAAGATACACAAAAAATTTTTAAATTTTAGACTGTATAAATTTGAAATTTGTGAAATGAACAAAAACCACACATTTCATATCTGGTCAGTTTTCACCACCTAATTAGTTTGCAAGAAACTTATGAAGAACTTGGTTTTTCACAACTTTTCTAATTTCAGAATTATGGGTGATGGATTGTGGACCTATATGGAAATACTTTGAGGATGTCTTCATATATGTCAGAATCTCTAGGAAATACTACTAGAAATGAAATTATGAATCATATGATGCATTTTTTTTTTTTTTTTTTTTTTTTTTTTTTTTTGAGAAAGGGTTTCACTATGCAGTTCAGGCTGGCCTTAAGCTCACTTTGTAGCTCAGGCTGGTCTCGAACTCACAACAATCCTCCTGCCTCAGCCTCCTGAGTGCTGGGATTACAGGCCTGCGCCACCACGCCCTGCTGATAGATGCATATTGATTCTACTAGATATAATCAGAAGGCTGTTAAATTGTTTTACCAGTTCATGATCCTGCCAACCAGGTATGAGAGGTCTGGTTTCCCCACATTAATGTATTCAAACCATCTGTCATTCTCATGGGAGCGCTGTGAAGTCATTGTTTTTAATTTGTGTTTTTCTGAGTTACTAATAAAGTCAAACATTTTTTCCGTATTTATTGATCACATGGTTTTCCTTGTCATTTGCCTTTTGTCCATTTAAATAATTGTTATTAGTGCTTGCCTGGCAAGAACAGTTTGATGCCTGGTACCAAAAACAAAACAAAAAAAGTAAATATGAACTTAAATTTTTTATAAGCTGTTGTCCTATGGAACACACACGAAGAGCCAATTCTCAAAATTAATAAATATACTTAAAAAACATCAAAAAAATGTTATTTAGCAATTATTTATATGTATTCTTTTTTTTGAGGAATCAGTGATTGAACTCAGGCCCTTGTACTTGCTAGGGGAGCGCTTACTCCACTGAGCCATCTCCCTGGCCCCTATATGTATTCTTGATGTCAGTCTATGTTTGCTCTAGGTATCTTCCAGTCTGTGCCATCTCTTAATTTTTTACTTTATAGTGCCTGTGGTACGAAGAATTTTTTTGTTTTAATGTAGTTTGTGGTTTGTAGGTTTTGGGAGGTAGTTTGGGGTTTATTGTAAGAAATCCCTCTTTGCTGGACATAGCCTACACTACAAAGTGAGGTCCATTCTCATCAAAACAGAACTCCTTTAAACCGAGGCCCTGTATGCATACTGGTATTCTTCAGAAAGTGAAATTTTGCTTTTTATATTGAAGAGTTTTTTTGTGGGGGTCTTGCTATGTAGTCTAGGCTGACCTTGAACTCACTATGTAGCCCACACTGCCCTAGAACTTTCCATAGTCCTGCTTCAGCTTTCCAAGTGCTGGGATTATAGGTGTGCATCACCACTCAGCACATTAGGTTTTAAACAATCTTGAGGTTTTTTGGTGTCTTTAATGAACTGTCTTCCATACAAACAAAAAAATGAACTGTCAGCATTTGTTGCAATATATTCTTTTCCTCCTCTATCTCTCCCTTAATCTTCCTTTTCCTTCTCAACCCTCTTCCTCCCCTCACTTCTTCCTCCTCTTTCTCTTTCTTCAAGGTCCACTCTTTTGCAACTGATTTATGTCACCAAGTTCCCAAAATTCAAGACTGCTTCTGTGATCTCTTTTTGGGTTTGGGGATTAGGGTTTGTCTTTGTCCTTTGGTCCCTACTGTTACCATTATTGTTTTAATTATTATGGTTTTGTAATAAATGTTAACAGCAGGTAGAGCAAATCATCACTCCACATACTTTCCTAGAGTTGTCTTGGCTATGTTTTGTTGTCATGTGTCTTGTCCCCTCCATTGTCCCTGCCACCAACTTTCTCATTTGCTTTATTAAGTCACTAATGCATATTTACTTCACCACCTAAATCCAGGCCTTCAGTAAATCCCTAATTCTTATATCAGTATTACCATTCAGTCTTATATAGTTATTCATATTGTTACCCTGATCCAGATGCTCCACATGATGTTTACCTCTAGCTGTATTCCAGTATCAGCTTCCACATCCCCATCATTTCCTGCCCCCCATTGTAAAATACTTTGGACTGACTTATCTTACTGAAGTAACCATCTAGTCCTGAGACTAGTAGTGGTTACTAGTTACTTCTCAGGGTTACAAAGTTTGCCGGGTGTACTCTGGATGTCCTTAGATGGCTTAGGTTCTTCTGGTACTCTAGGACATATTTAGAAGACATAGAGGTCCCAGAAAAAACTGGAGGTGAGCCAAAACCGAATTTTGGCTCTTGGCTAGCACTGGTAAGTTTGTGGTCATGCTCTGCAGTGCACATAGTAGAGGAAGATTGTTGACCTTTCTTTCTCTGTAGTCTTGGAGATGAGGTCCCTTCCTTGTGGGCTGTACCATAAAGAGACCAAAAGTACCCAGTGGCACTATTTAGAAACTAATGATGGGACCCCTTAAGGAGGGTTCTGAAGGTACCCTTGGCCAGGCACTGGGAAGCCTTCAGCGTGTTCTGGGGCCCGATGTCTGGAACTATGTTACATTTCCAATTGAGGTAGCACTTACTTTTATTACCAGGAAAACATGTTTGCCAAACAAGAGATTCCTATTTTTTAGGGTCTTTTTCTAAATGGTTTTCAACTCATGTCTCATTTTCTACTCTGACTCTCCTAGGGTGCGAGAGTCTGCTTATTATGTGCATGACATGCCTTGCAGGCCTTTTCATGTACCATTTTCTTTATATTTTCCTTCATTAAGTCACATCTCCCTTTTTTTCTTTTTTGTTTTTGCAGAACCAGGGATTGAACTCAGGCCTTTGCACTTGTCAGGGAAGTTCTTATTCCACTGAGCCATCTCCCTGGCCCCGCATCTCCCTTTTTTAAAGAGATGCTTAGAATCCCTCCATCCAGACTTCCCAGCTCATGCTTTGTCAGCCCGCTTCACCTCATACCACTGTGCATAGCTCCTGAGCTTTGTAATTGTTTATGGTTGTGTGTATTGGTTTTCTCATAAATCTTTTCAGGGTTCTTTCATGTCTATCTAGCCAGTCACTCCTAATTACATTATTACTCAAGGACAAGGATTATATCTTCCTTACCCTTTGACTCTTTGTAGTACAGATCAGGGATCAGCACACTGAGTCATAGAACAGAGAGCAGGATTGGCTGGATCTGGGTTGAGTTTATCAATTTCTATGTGATCTTGAAAAGTTACGTAACCTTTCTTGGTTTTAGTTGTCTTATTTAGAGAATGAAGACAATGATAGTGCTTTGCTTATAGGGTTATTGACTTAGTGTTTTAGATACAGCAAGCACTCACTAAATACTACTTATCAGTATTATTAATATTAGCATTCACATATTAGAAATTCACATATTAGAAACCATGCCAAAATGTGTGGCCTAAAGCACCATATACAAATTTTACAGTTCAGCTTGGCTGTCAGTTTAAATCAGTTACATGTTAGCATCAGAAAAATTGTCTTTCCTGACTGAAATACTCTTGATTATTTCTGTCTCACTCATTTCCTCTCTGCTCTTCCGATAGGCAGGTCCATGAGATCCAGTCTCACATGGGACATCTGGAGACAGCAGACAAGCAATCTGTGCATTGTGAGTAATTAACTATGGAGAACAGAGTCATTTCTCTGATGACACAGTGCTAATGGGCTGGGTTTCCTGCCTTGGGGGCTTACTGATTTAGCATGGAATGAGTTTTGCTGTTAGGGTAGAAAGAAAAACCCTATGGCAAAGTCACTGATTTCCCTGATTGTGCCTTTTGGAATCCCACAAGTCTTATCCCCCATTACCCTTCCACTCAACCTGACATGGCCCTGTGAGAATGGAGGTCCTTTTCCCCATCTGTCTTAATCTAATTACCTAGTCTTTAGAGGAATGCACTCCATAAAAATTTAGAGATGTGTAACTGGCCATTTTTGAGCTGAGAACTCTGGCTTTTTAGGAGGATTATTCAGAAATGAATAGCAATTTTAATTAGTTTAGTTCCCACACCATGGTTGCTTTTTAAGAATTGAGGTTGTTTTGTTTTATTTTATCCTGTTCCAAGAAAAGGCCCCCTTTTCAGTCAGCCATAGAGACTTCCAAGAGATCTTTTGTCATTTCATTGCCTGGTTCATGCCATGCCTGTTTTTGTATTTTCTCTTCTCTTTTCACAGTTCCAAAAGAATCTCTTGTCTTGTCCCAGTGCCCTATGGCATTCTAGTTTAAAGTACATGTGTTCACTATAGGTGTGAAGGCCTGAGAAGGGCAGTGCTACTGCATCACTTCTTGGTGGTGCAAGAGGTATCCTGGATACTTTATTTTGTATGTGGTTCTATTTTTGTCCTTTGGACTTTGTTTGCCAGTCCAACAATCTCATTGTTAAATGACTAGAAATGGAAAAGAATTCATTTTGACTGTTTCATCAAAGGAAATAATGGAAAATGAATGTATTTATCATATCTTCTTATCTCTGGATTCTTTCCTGGGCTGTTCTTAATGATACTTAGTCAATTTTAGGGAATCCTAACAGCTTAGCCCACTCATTGTAATGGAAAACTTAGGGGAACACTGCTGTGTATATTTCCACATGAATTTTCCTTTCCTTTGTCCTTTCTATTTTTTTAATTTTTAACCTTACATCTATAGGAGATTCAACTGGTGTTCCTTTTATTATGTGCTTATAATCCATATTTGAGATCAGTCTCAAAGGAAAGAGATTAAGGGTAGAAAATGTGTTTGTATAGATTTCTTTATCTTATTAAAACTTGAAATATGTATGTACCATATACACACACAAGGGATGATCAAACACTATAGTGAGCATTTAAATTTTTAAAAAATGTATTATAATAAAAGGCCATTAATCCTTCTCATCATATTTTCTCTCATCTTCAACACACACTGTTATTCTTGTTATGTTCTCAAGTAATTCTGAAAGTCATCTTTCATGTCTTTATGAGACATAATCAAGAAATATAGTGACTGTTGCTGCTGGGTGCCATCCTCACAGTGTGTTCTTAGCTACCTGGATTCACCAGATCTGGCACCATGGTACTTCTAGCTCTTCTCCAAAGTGAAAACAACCATGAGAGGGAAACATTTCAATTGATTCAGGACATAAAGATAGCCATAGCAGTTCAACTAAAGGCATTTATATAAGGGCTTCCAGGGCTTGTGGATATAGCTCAGTGGTAAGTGCCTTCCTGGCAAACACAAGGTCTCAAGTTCATTCCCTGGTTCCGAAAAATAAAAAGTATTTTTTAGTTTATTGGATATGGAAAAATAAGTTTGTTGTCCTAATTTAAGTTCATTATCTTTTCCAGCAGTTACTTTTTTTTCTCTTTTGTGCAGTAGTAGAAAAGGAAATACAAGCAAGCATAGACCAAGTCTTCAGTCGTCTAGAACGCCTGGAGATTCTGTCTAGCAAGGAGCCTCCTAATAAAAGACAGAACGCCAAACTGTGAGTGCAACCCTCTAATGTGGCTGTGATATCCTAGGTCTGTCAAGTCCAGGCTTTCTCCCAGGGGAGGCTATAGAATGTTTCTAGAGTCCATATACATGTGAAGATAAAACTTTCCAAAAGGGTGCAGTTCTATGAGTGATCCCCCTCAAAAGCTGTAGACCTGTGATTCCTTCCTTCTTTGGTGTTTTATTTTGATGCCATTTCTTTTTTGCTGACCAGACCCCTGACTTTTTAAGTTTTTTTTGTATTTTAGGGAAGGGTCTACATGGTGTTCAGGGACTCACTGCATAGATGTGACTTGCAGTGATCTGAATGTTTATAGCCTCCCAAGAGCTGGGATTACAGGCATGCATCAGCACACATGTCTCAATTGCTGTTTCAGTGTGCCCTGGGGGCTGGGCCAGCATGGCAGACCCTTGGATTGAACCCCAATTCTTAATCTGCTGAGCTATTTGGCCAGCCCTCTCTGGCTTCTTAAAACCTAAGAAAACTGGCAGACAGTATGACTTTGTTACTGTGTTCTTCCTGGGTTGAAATGAAGCTGTACTCATAAATCATCACTTCAATCACTGTATTCATAATGAAATCCTGATCTGATGTTTGATACTATACCATGAAGTTAAAATGAAACTACCATCAACACCTCCACTACCAGCCCCTGCTCTCCAAGTTTTATGGAACTTCATTGATACTTTACCTCAAAGATGCCCTTGGGCTTCTTCCAGGAGAGTGATACAATCCATAGAAGGTCAGGAAGGGGTCATTGAACCTGCTTCCTGTCACCTGTTCTCTATAATGCATCTAGAATCAGAGATCAGCACATATTTAAGTAAAGCTGTTGGCATCTTATGTGTTGTTAGCACCTATTTAAACCACAGTTCATGTCTTTACTTTTGATGTCACTAGTTCATGTCATATTTTTTGGGTAAAGGGATAAGGAAAGATCTGTTGAGTATAAAGTCTAGCTGCTTCAAATTGTGCCTCCTTAGGTTCCTGGAATTTAATCTCTCTCTCCATCAATTGCAGTCGAGTAGACCAGTTAAAATATGATGCCCAGCACCTGCAGACGGCTCTTAGAAATTTCCAGCATCGGCGCTATGCCAGGGAACAGCAGGAGAGACAGCGAGAGGAACTTCTGTCTCAAAACTTCACCACCAATGTAAGCCAGGCCAAGTGGGGTTGGTGGGCACTTGACACATCATCAGGCTCAGCTCAGGTAGCTGAGCATCTTTTTGGGAAGTTGGGGCACGATGTGAACAGACTGATGGGACTGGGTGGGAATTACAAGGGCCTTTGTGTACTGCCACCGAGAGCAGACTGAGACAGGGCTTTTTTTCTACCAAGAAACCTGAAGAGGACATAGTTAAGTTGAAGGAATAGCAGAGGTGAAAATAACTTCGTTTGACTGTCCAGTGCAGAGAAGTGGAAGTTGACATGGTTGAAATGTTTTTGTGATCAGATAGAGACAGATGATTAGAACTGAGATCATTTGTAGAGAAGGCAGCATTTCAAAGCTGCCCCCAGGCAGTTGCTATTGTGCTGTGTATGTGTGTGGTTCCAGTGTCAGATACATTAAAATGTTTGCCTCTGGTCTGGGCAGCAATTTGGAGGAATTTGTTAACAGATGTTTAGTGTTAGATGACCTGCTTAACTTGAGTCTGTTTGAAGATTGCTTATTCAGCTTTCATGTTTAATTTCTTGGAACCCATTGTCTTAGCCTTTTAGTACTAGTAGGATCATTCCCCAAACATGGATGGCTATAGAATATATTAGCCTTTTCTGTGTCCTGTGTAATATGTTCCACCAAATGTGATTGTGTGGGAGTTTTTATATTTCTTATTGAGGGGTTTATTTTCTAGAAAGAGATCAGTTTTCTAAGCCTGTCATTAGAATTTGTATCATTTTCCACTTTGCAAATACTTAACTGCTGCAGCCATGCATTGTGTTAAGTTTTTCCAAGTATGTCAGAATGGGTCTACATAGTTTTTGATTCTCCAGAGTAAGCAGTTAAGTCACAGTGATTAACAATTCAAAAATTTAGTACACTGTGCGATATAAAGTACAGGGCTGGGCATGGTGGTGCATGGTGTGTGTGTTGTGTGTGTTGCAAAGCCCTGCTGGGATTATTTTGTTTCTTGTAAATTTCAAATGAGGATAGATTATATATATATATTTAATCTATATCTATCTGTCTGTCTATCTATCTATATATAGAGAGATAGTAGGGCCTTAATAAACATTGACTTGCCAAGTGAAATTTCTTCATGGTCATTTTACCATTCCAAGCTATGATATATTTTTCTGAGAGATAATGACCTGTTAGCTATTAACTTTTCAGGTAACAAAGTAAACATTTGTTTATAAAAGGATTCAATAATGCTTATGTTTTATTTCTTTTCAAATACTGGTATCTTTGGACCCACTTAGCTGTATGTAGAACACTGAGAGAGTAGAAAGTCAGAAAATTAGTGAACATTACGACACTGCACTGTTAACAGGGAATGATTGAAATCATTTAACCTATTCTTGCACATGGAAACTAGGGATCAAGTGGTAAAAATGGCATTGGTTGGTAGGAGTTTATTCTCATCAGGAAGCAGGAGACAACACTGTTACATGGTGACAACTTGCTCCTGTCCAGTATGAAAAGAGGTCCACCAGGACTAGGCTTAGTGTGTTTCTTGGCATTGTGATTAACAGCAGGCAGTGCGCAGTACTTGGATTTGTACCCTGCTGAATAACTTAACAGCTGTGTGATCTTGGACAAGTTAGTCCATCTTTCTGCCTTTCAGGTTTTTTTATCTGTAAAATGGGAATAATTAAGAGTAATTGCCTCATAATAGAGTGAAGATTGAGTTCAGCGTTATGAGCTTGTGAAATGGAAGTACTTGCTTAGTACAGGTGGGCATCCTTAATGTGGAAGTCCAGAATCCAGAATGTTCTAAAACCCAAACAGTATTATGAATTTTCAAATCAGGGATACTCAGTTGGTAAAATCTGCTAATACAGTAGTCTTTTGCTATTTCACGGTTCAACTTTCACAGACTTGTTTCGCAAGTTTTCAAAAAATCTAAATTATTTATCGTGGATTTTTTCTATATCGGGATTTTGAAGTAAAGTATATGCATAGTATTTATGGTTTTAATGATTTTTGTCCAAAAAATTTAAATATATAACTGTATTAAAAATGTTAATTCTAACATGTTAAAAGAATATTAATTGAGCGCCAGGGAGCTGGCTGAGTAGAATAAGTGCTTCCCTGGTAAGCCCAAGGGCCTGAGTTCAATCCCTGGCTCCACGGGGGGGGGGTATATATATATATGTATGTATATATATGTGTATACATATATATATATTTGAAATAAAATACAGTTTATAGTATTTTTTAGTGGATAAATATATACTGTATACTATATGTATGTTAAAATTATGTAGCTTTATAAGTTTAGAAAATAGTTAACATAAATGTCTTTAAAACAGTGGGAAAGGTTTGTAAGAGTGGGAAGGGTTATAAAGCCTCAAAATATATATAAATACTAAAATGAATATAATGTCACTACTTGGCTGATTTCACTTATTGCAGGCGTTTCTGGAATGTAACCTCTGTGATAAGTGAGAGGCTGCTATATTCCAAAATCTGAACATCTCTGAAACCTGAGATGCTTTTTAGCTGCAAGTGTTTCAGATGAGGCATATTCAGTCTGTCCCCCACACTCTCTTTAGCTTCTTTAGCAAACATTTCTTGCTTGTTAAGAAGTGTATTCCCATTGTGAACATGATGGGGCCTTTAGTAGAAAACTTGATTGCTTTGACCTTTAGTTTCAATCTAATCAGAGGGATAAATTGTAGATAAAACAGTGAAAAAGTAAAGCAAACAAATAGCTCACTAAGCTGAAGCCAAGTAAAGGAACATTTGGAAGTTATCTCAGTGACTGATCAGAGAAAGACTTTAGGAAAAAAAGAATGAAATTCTGAAGGAATAGTTTTTCTTAAATGAGAAAATGATACAGAGGCAGAAATTAATGACATTAGTGTAGTGGAACTCATTTGGAGAGTGACAGTTCTGACTTCTATGTGAATGAAGGCTTCCTCACACCATTTGCCTTTTCTTTGGTGTTATGTTCTCTGACTCTTGTATCATTCCCTCTGGCTGTTCTGGCTTGGCCTGGACCAAAAGGCAAAGCAGTCAGATATGGTGGGACCCCATGAGCTGCTTAGGAGGCCAAGTTAATGAAGTGCCTGTGTTCCTTCCCCAGGATTCTGACACCACCATACCAATGGAAGAATCACTGCAATTTAACTCCTCCCTCCACAACATTCACCACGGCATGGATGACCTCATTGGAGGCGGGCACAGTATCCTGGAGTCACTGAGGGCCCAGAGGCTGACTTTGAAGGTGTGGTCCCTGCTAGGGAACAGGGAGAAAGCCTCTTGTTTCAGTCTCACCCAAGTTTGGAACCAGCTTTATGTTTTGTGTCCCTAAATTTTGATGAGACAGAGCCCTTAAATTTGTGATCCTTCCTGTTGGAGATGAACTTTTGTAAGCCCCAGAGTAATCAAATTTCCTTTGCCACTGCTTGAAACGAGCTGTTAAGTGGCCTTTCTCAGTATCAAGTCTTTCCCCATGTACTGCACTTCATATGAAATTGGCCAAGGAACTAGTAAAAACATGAGCTTTGTCTTAGTTTTTGGTGGATCTGTTGAGCCAGTCAGTTTCATAAGAATTGTACATTTCTGAACAGTAGCATAGGCTGAGAAGTTTTATAGCACCTGCTTTTGTAGTATACATAGTTTCCATTTAGGTGATTTTTTTTCCTTAGGGTCCCAGCTGTGAGATACCTTATAACCAGGATCTTTTTGTACTTGAGCCCTGAAACCTCATGAGTGGGATCTCTGGGCTGTCTTAACACAGCAGTAGATAACCTCCAGAGCACATAATGGTCGTCTCCAGTGACTCTTACTTTCTCTTGAGCTGCAGGAATTTCCAGAAGCTCTTACCCATTGCCACTAATAAAACTTTGACCCCCTGGGAGTGGTTTACAAAACATACAGACTGATGTCAGTGGTGATGTCTCAGCCTCAGCCCTTTTCCTGAATTGGACCTGGTGGCAAATGGGGTGTGGTCTCTCCCTATTATCAGGGTGTGGGCCCCTGGAATGAAGCCCTTCTAGCCACTGAGCTGTGAGAAATAGTCACTTAGAAATATGAGCTTTATCTTAGTTTTTGTTGGATCCGTTGAGCCATTCTCATAAGAATTGTACATTTCTGAATAGCCCCTACCATCTTTACCAGGGAGAGAGTCAGGCAAGCTGTGGTGGCTCTGGCTTCTGCTGACAACTGCAGATTTCAGATGGCCTCTTTCAGAATGACCACCTTCAGTAAAGAGATAACACATTCATTGGCCTGCTCTTTTTCTAAAGAACTTCTGTTCTCTTTTATATTTCAGCAAATGGGTCTCAGATTTTAGGGCAAGACTGCATGTTACACCAAAGAACAGCAGTCAGATTTAGAGCTACCGCTAAAGCAAATGTTCGCTGCCTGCTGAGGTCTGGCATTATGTACATTCTGCCATAGATTCAGTGCTTGGAAGCCTTTCTTGGTGGTTTTGTGTTGAGCCTTGAAGTTTCTTGCTTACCCTGTGAGGGAAATTTTCTGCCTAAACAGTTTCAAAGTAATCCAGGAGAGAGCATGAAGGAAGTAGGCTGAGTATCTTGATTTGGACTAATTTGTGGTTAAAAATAGATACACTTTTTGAAATTTAATGACCACTTTCACATGAAGCCTGATCTTTAAACCTGATATGATGAAATAATTGTGTGTTCAGAGCTAGGCAAGGTTGATAGTCTCATTTTCATTGTCATGAAAAACATCTTTTTGGTCTGTTATGATAAGTTTGACTTGTGATATCTACACACACACACTCACATACTCCCCTCACACTTTTTTGTTACTCTAGGTATGGAACCCAAGGTCTTGGGAATGCTGGATAGTGGTCTGCCACTGAGCCACATCCTACCCCTTGGTGAAGCTTATTGATCCTTGTCTGGGCAGAATGTTGGTTCTGAATTCTTGTGCATTATACTTGTTCCTCTTGCTTCTCTGGCCTCTTCTCTGTTGCTCATTAATGTGTTTATTAAGAAAACAAGTGTGGGACCATAGGCTAGGTCCATCTGTTTAAGCATAGTGGATTTTGTCTACTCCATATTTACTTAATATTTTTTTTTATTTTTAGGGAAGGTATAATACTTAATTTCTTATAAAAGAAATTAAGGATCTGATCCCCAGCACCACATGTCACGCTGGTCCCACCCCCAACCACCCTGACCCAGCCATCAAGTCCAGGCATGGTGGCGAATACCTATAATCCTGGGGCTAAGGAGGCTGAAAACAGGAGGATCACTACGAGTCTGAGCTGTGTAGTGAGACCCTGTACAAATACATTAGAGAGAGAGAGAGAAAGAGAGACAGACAGACAGACAAGGTATAAGGAAGGAAAGGCTGGGTGATTTGTGCTGTTGGTTTGAGAATAAAATATTCTTGCTAAGGGTGAGTAATGTTCATATAAAGGCCCTTAGGTCACTATGTTTGTCACTTTCTGACTTTCCATTTTTTCCCCACTTCAAATCCTCATAAATACAGACTTTTTTTTTTTTTTTTTGTATTTTAGAGAAGGGTCTACAGAGTGTTCAGGGTCTCACTACTAGATTGGACTCCTAGTGATCTGTCTGTTTATAACCTCCCAAGAGCTGGGATTACAGGTGCACACCGCCACTCCCAGTCTCAGTTGCTATCTCAGCTAGCCCCTGGGGTGGGGCTGGCAGGCAGGCTAGGGGAATCAAACTCCCGACTCCTGGGCCTGCTTGCAGATGATTTAATCTGCTGAGCCATTTGGCAGGCCCTAAAGTTTTAAATTTGAATTTATTTTTATTTTTATGTATTTGGTACAGGGCCTTACTCTGCAGCTCAGACTCGTAGTGATCCTCTTGTTTTTTAGCCTTGCCATTGCTGGGATTACAGGTGTCTACCACCATGCCAGTCTCTGTTGGCTCGGCATGCGTGGGGGCAGGGCCATTGTGGCCTGTGGTAGCAGGGACCAAACCCTGGTCCTTGGGCTTGCCTAAGCAGGTGCTCAGTCCATTGAGCCATCTTGCTATCCCTTTAAATTTATGTATTCAAGTCTAATTTATATAAAGTGAAGTGTTCGGATCTTATTTATGTATTTCATTGAATTTTCACAAAAAGCATTTAGTTTAACTCACACTCCTTTCACATGACAGACATTTGCATTGCTTCTGAAGGTCCATTTGCTGCTTCCTAGTCATACAGTCTATCACCCCAGGAAACCACTTCTCCCTATAAATCAGTTTTGCCTGTTATTGAACCTTATGTAACAGTATTCATAGCAGTATTTTCTCTGTCACTCTGATGTATTTATTTATGTGTATTTGATACAGGGTCTCACTATGGAGGTGAGACTTGGTGTGGTACTCCTGTTTTCAGCCTCCCTAGTGCTGGGATTACAGGTGTGCACCACCATACCTGACTCAGGCACCTTGCTCAGCATGCCCAGGGGGTGGGGCCGGCTGGGCATTTGGTACTGGTGATTGAACCCTGGTCCTTGCACTTACTTAAGCAGGTGCTTAGTCCACTGAGCTATATCACTGGCCTTCTGACTTTTTTTTTTTTTTTTGTGAAACTGGGGATTGAACTCAGGCCCTTGCGCTTACCAGCAAGCACTTACTCTACTGAGCCATCTCCCTGGCCCCCTTCTGACATTTTTAAGGTTCATTCATGTTGGTTATATGTGATGAGTAGGTCCTTTTTATTGCCAAGCAGTATTCCATTTCGTGGATATATCATTTTTATATTTGTTCTCTGGTTGATAAATGTTTGCATTGTTTTCTATTTTTAGATAACATTTTATTTAAAGCTTTATTATAGTTTTAGCTTTTATGTTTAATCCTGTGATCCATCTCAAATTAATTTTTATATATAATGTGAAAGGGTACAGTTATACTGTACTCAACTATATGTTTAATGTATATATGATCATTTATTACATATGTAGTGGTTTCAGCACTATTTGGAAAAAAGTTTTTTTCTTTTCCCTTTGCATTGTGGTGTTACCTTGATCAGAAACGAACTGATCATAGGAAAGTGAGTCGGCTTCTGGCAGATGTTGCTTTCTGTATGCCAAAGAACATTTAAATTATCATGACCTTTACCCATCTTTGGCCAGGTAGGTTGATATTTATTTCCTTTCTTCTTGTCTACCTCAGGGGACTCAGAAGAAGATCCTTGACATTGCCAACACGCTGGGCCTGTCCAACACAGTGATGCGCCTCATTGAGAAGCGGGCTTTCCAGGACAAGTACTTGATGATTGGTGGGATGCTTCTCACCTGTGTGGTCATGGTCCTCGTGGTTCAGTACCTGACATGAGCCAGCTGTGCCCAGGAGCTGCACAACATTCACACTGCATGAGAGCTTGTGACTGTATGTGTGCGTGAGAGAGGAGGGTTGTCCAGAGGCCGCCTTTGAAATGTATGCCCACCTTAACTGAACACAACTCAGGAATAATTGTGATGCATTTCAGACCTGTTTTCTGTGACATCTTAAGAGGGGGAGCTAGTTCCATCAAAATATGTGGTCCTTAGGAAATGAAAAAATCTGTTTTCTCTCTCAGTGAGGGAAGGGATGGTTTTGGTTGCTTTGTCCACACAACTGTGTCCATACTGTGGAAGGCTGCTACAGTGAGCCTTATGTGGGGGACTGGCCACAGTCACAAAAAGGAGAGGAAAGAAACCTTGTTTCTTTTTTGTACTCATTATAGGTTAATTCATATGCTTTTGCTTCTTGCCATCCTCTCCACCCCACCTACCCCCAAAGTGACATGCAGGTGACTAACTGCTGATACTTATCATTCTTTCCTGGAGGCAGCTACCCTGGGTAAACAAAGGCAGGGAAACTATTGCCGATAGCATGTAAGTTCTTCCACACTACAGTTTCTGGATGTGTATCCTTCCTAAAGTGAGGCCAGAGAGTTCCCTGGGAGTGTTCAGTCTGGAGACAAAAGGCTGAGCTACTGATTTTTTTTTTCCCCAGTTAGTAAAATGATTGAGTCTTGGGTTTATTTTATTTTTTTGTATTTTAGGGAAGGGTCTACAGGGTGTTCAGGGTCTCACTACTAGATCAAACTCGTAGTGATCTGCCTGTTTATAGCCTCCCAAGAGCTGGGATTACAGGCATGCGCCACCATGCCTAATCTCAATTGCTGTCTCAGTGTGCCCCAGGGGCGGGGCCAGCACAGCAGGCCCAGGGATCGAGCCCAAGTCTTGGGTTTAGATGTTGATTGGTACCTACTATACCCAGGCTTTGGTGGACCTTTGCTCCATAGAAAGTAGCAGTGAGCAGAGAGAAGTTAGCGATGTCAGTTATAATCTCATCTGTAATTCTAACAGATCTAATTCTTGCCTCTTCTGTCACTTGAAATATATTAGCAACTGCCAGCCAAGCCCCTATTCTGCCCAGCCAGAGTAGGGCACCCTGAGGATGTTCCTGGTGTACATGTTCTTGTGAGACTGTTTTCAGGGATCAAGAGCTTGTTCACTTTATGCCCAGCCCTGGGTTAAGGTTAAATCAGTAGTGTTTATTACAAGGTCATTCAATCTTGAAGTTCATCAGATGTGGTCAATGAAAGTACTAGCAAGACCTGATTATTTGTACATTTGTCAGGGCCAAGCCTGCCCTACTATCCTTAGGAATATTAGACTCATGGCAAGACAAAAGGACACTCAGTTTCCTAGAACTGGAAACCTGGTCAGTATTAACCTTACCTTTGATTGTCTTGCCTCATGTACTTCCCTTTTGGCTTGAATTTTCTTCCTCTTTGTATATGTAGTTGTATTCTCTCTCCCTCACCTGTTCTTGTATTGTTTTTTTCAGGCACATCTGTGGCATAGTTCCCCGTGTGATAGATTTTCTTAATGGAAAATTTTAACATGAATCTCCTGGGTAGTAATCTCACACGGCTGGTCAGATTGAGTATCTGTCACTCTTACTTGGGACCAAACAAGAGCCCTAGATTTTCTAGGAAGAAAGAATCTGATCCTCTTTTTAAAAAAAAAGATTGACAATCCTACAGAATTGAAACAGTGTTCTAGATTAGGGACAGAGGGATTGCAACACCTTTAAAACTGAATCTGACTTTGAGGAAGACACCATTTGAAGTTTTCATTTCATGTAACATATCTTAGCTGTAAAATGGATTTTTAGACTGCAAAGACTTGGTCTATTCCCTGGAAACTTAAAGATTATGCTAGACAACACACCTTGGAGGAAGGTGTACAAGTCACAGATGAGACATTGGACTTGAACAACTCTGGGAGGCAGCATCTCCTCCAGTCATCTGCCCTTTGCCTGATAGGACATCTTTTGGTAGCGTGTATTAGTTTATGCTCCCATACTTGCTTTTATAGTGATCAATTACCTTTGAACTTTATACTGCATCTTCAAAGCCAGTTCACCCTACTTTGGAATAAAATTCATGGAAGTGATGTGAGTTTTTACTGCCTACAGCTAGGAAACAAAAGCCAGTGCATCTGGAGACCTAGTGACACTGAGACAGTTGTCGCATATTTCTCCTCCCTTTGCACAGACTTGTGTGCAGCTATTTCCAGAGCAGACAAGGGCCCTAGGCCAGGGGAGGAGCGCCCTCTTGTGGAGATGGAGTGCGTTCTTAGGTGGAGCTGGCTAGAAACTTCAGCAGGTAGTTTCTGCAACATGGTGTAAGAGTTGGCACGCTTGCAGTTTGAAACAGATGGGCTGTTGAGGAGCAGCCTAGAGTGTATATTGTGGGGATGTGTATTACAGGTGTGTCCACTTTAAGAAAAGCCAAACTTAAGACATAGTAATTTTATAGAAAGTTTCACTGCTGAATTTATTCCTAAAGACCCTTGATCTTTTGAATTTAAATAGATTTGATTTGAAAATTTGGATTTACATTCATTGTTTTTGGAACATCAGCTGAATAAATTTGGGATTTATTTTATTTAAAAATTAATATTTTGTAAAAGCATTACTCGTTGTTATGACTGATGACCCCTTTGTTGTGTTTTCAGACCAGAGACTCTCAAGCATTGCTTTGTGGGTGTAATTAGCTGTCTTAGAGGCAGCTGGGAAACTTTAAAATACAGATTTCTGGGATCCAAAACCTTGTGAACTAGAACATTGTTTTAAATCTCAAAGATAACTCAGATGTGTATTTTAGAACCACTGTCAAATCAGCTCACTAGTATGTGTGAGAGCAAGACCTGTTAAGTTCAAAATAGTCTCTTACTTAAAACATTTGACTTGTAAACTTTCACAGGTGTCCTGTGTAAGACTTTGTCAAATACAAACAAATCTGACTGAAGACTGTTCTCCTAGAGTGAACTTGTTCATAAGTCAGGGACTTACTATAGTCTTATTTATAGCCTACATTATTTCAGAAGAGTCAGGGGGATGTATTGGAAGTTAGGAGGCTTGGAAATTCAGCTCAGGGGTGGAGTTCTTGCTTAGTTTACACACAGCTCTGGTTCCATCCCCAGCAGGAGTGCTGATGGAAAGGGGAGTGTGTTAAGCAAAGTAATGCAGTAACTGAAACAGGCCTAAGCTGAGTACCATAAGTCCAATCAGCAGACTATCAATATGAACACAAATAACAAGTCAAAAAGCCCTATAAAAACAGTTTAGGAAACCCCTTGTGGCTTTAGATCTCATCAGGCAGAAGTGTCATGTTACTGGATGAATGGGGTGTGAGTGTGAACTGTGGGTTTTTTGTTTGTTTGGTCTTTGTCTTTTCTTTGAGACAGAGTCTCTTCATGCAGTTCAGGCTGTCCTTGAACTCATTTTGTACCTCCAGCTGGTCTCAAACTTGCTATGATATTCCTGCCTCAGCCTTCTGAGTATTGGGATTACAGGTTTTTGCCACTATGCCAGTCTGTTTACTGTTCTTAAGACCCAGATCCTTATACTTTCAAACTAGAAATCCAGCAAAATTACTTTCATGCATCTCTATTAATCACCAACCCTCTGAAATATAATGTCGTTCATTCCCACTGTATAGACAGGATAAGGTGCTTTAGTGAATACCTGAAGGCCCCACAGGGAGTCCCAAGAAGCTGACTTCTCTTCTGGCTAGCCATTGCGCAAACTTTGCAGCAACTTGAGCTGGGATTTCTTTGGAGAACTTTATGGGGTAGTCAGGAAGAGATAAGGGAGGGATGCTGAGGATATGGCTTGCTCACACAGGTTGTAGAGCTAGCTGTAAAACATTCAGACTTTATAGGGCCAGTTCTTGGTTCTAAAATGCTCCATTAGTTGATGGGTGAAAATAGTCTCAAGATTGGAAGGTCTACCTAAGCCTTGCCATTAGAGGGCAGCATACCGCTGTCTGTGGCTGGTCTGTCTGGTTCCTTAGGCATGCTGCGTTTAGAGGAAGTATAAGCAGTTGTATGTTTTGTTGGATTCCTTTTAGATTCCACATTCTTGCTGACTGGGCTGCTATTGAAGCTCTTGAATATGGCCAAAAATGACCTCCAAAACATCAGGGAGTTCTGATTTCTCAAAGTATGGTAGTCATCCCGCCTGCCCCTTCTATGTCCATTTGTTTCATGTGGTTCATGAGAAAAATGAGAGGTGAAAGACTACGGTGAAGCTGACAGGTGCTTGGCCCCGTGGTAAATTCCCACCACAGAATATTTGTGACAGTGTGACCCTGCTTCAACCTGTGTCGTATAGCAACTGGGATTCCTTTGGGCTGGTCTAGAAATGCCCATGTGAGTGCGGATTTTACTTTGACCCCTTTTGATTAACAGGCACTGAGAACTGCCCGGGAAATTGTACCTTGATTGCTTGGCTTCAGAACATACCATAGTCTTGCATAGCTGCACATTTGCATAGGATGTTTCCTCTGGCTATGTCACAGGCAAGCCCACCCCCATACCGTGTCACTTTCAAGAAGCCTGTCTCTCCAGTGTATCTCTAGCTCTACTTTTCTGAGAGAATGGTAGTAATTCCCTTGCTTTGCAGGGACCTTTTGTATACCTTGCCCATAACAAGAGTTCAGGAGCTGTTCGATCAATAGTCTGCAAGATGCCCAGGCCATGCAGTTAGCAGAGATGCATACCAGTGGCCAGTGAAGCTGTGCCCAGGCCCAAGGGAAGAGGAAAGTTCCAAGCTGCTGATAACTCAGCATGTGCTCAGGCCCTCAATGTAGCAAGGTCATGGGAGCATGCAGGGGACTCCTTAGGGAAAATGTGTCAGCCAGGTCTAGAAAGAGGTCAGCAGAGTGACCATCTATTCTTGATTTTAAAAGTAAAAGATGGAAATCTTGGCAGCCCCTGTAGTTGAGAATAAATGTGATAGTTCACCATGTTAAGCTAAAGGCTAAGGCATTTACAGCTAATGCAGAGCACTCAGGCATAGGGGACTGACCTGGGAGCCAACTCCTGACCCAGCCAATCCATTGATGTCTTGTGGCCCCTCATGAGGTGCCTGTCCATGGACATTCCTAGTGAGCTGGCAGAGGTTTCACCAGGCCCAGAAGGGGAGGCTTCCAGCCTCAGGAGAGGGCCACAGTGCATCGACTTGTGTGTATTCACAGAACCCTGTAATGTGCCCATTACTGAGTCAGCTGTTGGGGCATATAGCCACTTTGGCAATGATTACAGAGCTCAAGCTAGCAGTAAAAACCCCAAACCCAGGAGACAGAGCCTGACTTAAAGATGCAGCCCTATTGGTGGCAGCTATCTAGCATATACCTCTCAATCTTAGCTTTCTATTTAGAACGGGGTAACATCTGTCCTGTGTCCCCTCCTAGGTGGTCATGAGGACCACATACCCTTAGGTTTGTGGCAGACTCCAGAGGTCTGAAGCAGTGAAGTCTTCCTTCCTGGGAATACTTAGATTTTACAATATCCTGATTTGATGTCTACACCTATAAAGTTCTGAGCTGCTTAATTTGGGGCAGGGACTGGACTTCAGATTTTTTTTACTTTAGGGAATCTCCTGTTTCAAGTGCCTTCTAGTTGTGAGGGATCATTATTTAGCTGGAGACAGCCCTGTTCATGTGAAAATACTAGAGGACAGAGTAATGCAAGAGTTTCCAAGGTTGAGGAGGAACATAGCCTAAGTAAGGACTTGTCTGAGAGGGAAGTGATGGCTACTGGCTTTGGTCAGAGAAGAAAAATGGGAGAAACCAGAAGGGTGACCTGTATACTGCTGGGGGCAGTGGTAAAGTTGATGAGAGGGTTGGCAGCTGCAACCTCCAAGAGCTTCATAGATTCTGAGCCCCCTCAGCCTGTGGAAGACACAGTTGTATGATACCTAGAGGCCTAAGAACTCTTGAAATGAGCTACATCTGCTGGGGGTAACTTACTAGGGATGGACAAACATAGGCTGCAAGAAAACAAGCAACTCTGTTCTCTATACCCATCCACTTAGGCAACAGGTGCTGCTTGGGCAGGGTCTACCCTCTGGCTCTGCTCATCTTCTAGCTTCTCCCTAAACTCAGGGCAAGTGCAGGGACTGAACTGAGAGTAGGGGAGTAGATACCTTTGTGGGAAGATGGAGTAATTACCACTGTTGTCTAAAGGACCTTTGCTGGATGTGAATATCACAAGATAAAGCCCTGTAGATAAAGCCCTGATGGCTCCTTAGTTCCTGGCCAAATTCCTGTTGCTGTATGCACAGAGTAGCTGTAAATTCAGTGTCCATGGTGATGTCTTCCAGGAAACTTTTTGCCTGTGGCAGGAGAGCCTTCCTTACCTTAGTTGAGGGGTTCCAGAAGACACCTCCAAGAGCTGAATGAAGAGCTTGGATAAGAAGATGCCTTGTAATAAACTGAAAGTCACCCTTTTGGAGGAAGTTGCACTTAAAGATAGAGGAATCTTGAGTACTGATTTAAGAAAAAATACTTCAAGCTCAATTTTTTCTTTTTAATGTAAAAGAATCAATTTAGTAACTATAAGTGATACCATGGAGCAGAAGGTAGATCCCAAGACTGGCTTATGGAGGGCAGAGATCCCATCCAGGGGAGACAAGAATAGGCAGCAAAGCCAAAGGGTGGGACTAGGCCATGGATCCTGGGAAGGCTGTAGAGGGAGTTGAGTAGAAGGAGATGAGGGAAAATTCACTTCTTAAAGGCTGGGCTGAGGGTGGATTGCATAGAGGAGGGAGGATTGAAGGGAAGCTGGAGCCAGGGAGACAAGGAAGGTTGGGAGGCCCTGAAGTGAATGCAAATAGAGGGTTCCCTAGTCATCATTCTAGAACCACGATCTGGCTCAAACCAGGAGCCAGTGCTTGGAAAGAGAATAGTCTCTTTGGTTAAGTGTACAGGAAAAAGTCTACTGGAGCTCTTCCATCTCCCCTCACTGACCTAGACTCTCAGAGCAGTATTTATATTAACCAGTTGGCTTTTCATGTTTACTTGTGAGCTTGCCCAAAACCCAGGGGAAGACTCATAGTAAGTAAATCTATGTGAGTCACTGGTCCTACTGAGGCCTGTAATGGTGGGTGAAGCCATGAGGCCTCAAAGGATAAGACAAGGCCACAGCTAAAGAGACCTGGCTTTAACCTCAATTAGCTAGATAAAGACTGGGCCTGTAGGTCTCTCACTGGTCAAGGCCTTCCTTGAGACAACAGTTCTAAATTAACATATTACTTGGAGAAGACCTTGAAGGGACTCCTCAAGTCCTGCCCAGATTCCTGCTTCAGTATTCCCCCCTTGTTTGATAACATAAATTTGGGCTGCCTACAGAAATTCTTTGTCTAAAACTCCAGAAAAATCTCAAATTATGTGAGGGTTTTTGATCCTCATGGAGCCTTGAAATGACAGCGTTTGTGTCATTTAAGCCTTTGTTGTCCATTTGTTTGGGAGTCTGTAGGCCTAATCAGCCCACAGTAAATAAGGAATACTATTGACACGATAATGATAAAGCCATGAACTGGTTAGAGGTGGGGTATGGGCAGAAGCTAGTGCTGCCAAGTACCTCGGGAGCTTACAGCTCATTTTCATGATGTTGACATCGGATGAAACCTTATGGAGAAGCTATCAATCTGGCATGGGCTGTGGACAAGCTACTATCCTGGAGGACCTGGCACTAAGGGCTTTAGAGATGATCTTTTGAGATGAAACATGGCACAGTGAGGGTGTGGGGTGGGGTTGGAGTTGACGATGGCAGGCATGGCTTAGAACCCTGATATTAGTGCTTCATGGCAGCTCAGCCCTGGGCTTCATCACCTGAATCTCAGTTTCCTACCTATATAATGGAGATAATAATGACTACCTCATATGGTGGCTCATGTGCCTGTATCTGAGAGTATAGTCATTAAAACGATTTTTCTGGGCTGGGAAGATAGCTCAGCAGACTAACTTTCTGCTTAGGCAAGTGCAGAGACCATGATTCAGTCCTTGGCACCACTTGCTGCTACGCCGGCCCCTCCCTGGGCACGCTGAGCCAGCAGCTGAGGAGGCTGGGGAAGCTGAAAACAGGAGGATCATTATGAGTCCAAGCTGTGTAGTGAGATCCTTTAATGTACAAAATACATTTTTAAAAAATGATTTTTCTAAGGGCAGACGAGCTTGAGTGACTTAGGTATGGAGTCCTGCTCTGGCCCTTATTATGTGTGGAAATGTGAGCAGTTCATATTTTCTCTCCCATCCTTTTGTTCCCGGATTTTATCTGAATCAACAGTGCCCACTTACCGGGTGGTTATGGCCACTGAGTGCTACAACACACACTGTCCTTTTTGCATAGCTGAGGCAAAAAATAGATTGCTCACCTGCACTTTATTGTTAATTAGCACTGCATTAGACCTGAGTCTGATCTCTTATTCAGCTGGTATGGTTGACATCTCCAAAGCAGATACAAAGAGAGCATTGCAAGTTATCTGCCAGTTAGATTTTATTTTTAGCATCAGTAGACCTACCTCTAATTTCCACTTTGCTATTCACTGATATCACCTGCTTTCTCTCGGTCTGTGTTCCCATGTGAAATGAAAATGTTAATAATGGCATACTTGGCAGAACTGTAGTGAAGACAAAAACAGCCAAGCTTGTAGATCAGTGAGGATGCTCTGGACTGCAAGTACTGGACATTCCAACTCCAAGCAGATTCACCAGCAAGAACCTGTGGACCTGAGACAGCTTTCAAGGTTGAATGACTCAGGGCACAGTGAGGTTATCAAGGCCAGGCTGGCCTACCTAGGTTCCCTGTAAGTCGTGGAACTATTGGGAGAGGATGTAGAAAACATGACAGTGTTTGAAGGGCTAGACTGGAATTGTTACCTGTCATTCATTCAGTGAGTAATAACTGAGCACCCACTAGGTAACAGTCACTGGTCTGGTCTGCACACATGATTCAATAAGGCTGCACCTGCACTGGTGGTGTACTGTAAGACACTACAAAATACAGGGCTTAGGAACACTTTAGTTTCTAAGCATCAAGGTTTGATACAGGGTGTGGCTAGAACAGTCTATCTCAGTTCTGTGACATTTGTGTCTCAGTTGGAAGATTTCAAGGCTTTGGAGGAGAACCTGAACATTCACCAGCATGTCCATGCTTAATGTCAGTTGAGATCTGGACCAGGGCTGTTTACTAGAACACCTGCTTCCACTTTTGAATGGTTCCACAGCTTTCTTGAAGCATGGTGGCTATGTTCCAAAAAGGGACCAGGTGGACAAAATATCTTTTTTTAAGATCAAGCTTCAGATGTTATAAAGGATTATTCTGCCATGTGCTTGGGCTGTGATAGTCACAGGCCCCCAGCTGTCTCTTTCTTGCTGGGAAGCAGAAAAGCAGGTGGGATGGGATGAACACATAGGTGTGGCCATCTTTGAAAAGCATAACCTGACATACTCTCCTGAATAGTGCACATGTCTAAGTGGGAAGACATAAATAGCTCACAACAATAAAATGTACAAATTTCATTGGTATAGGAAGCTTAAAGGCATGGCAGGAATGGCCCTAGACATTGGAGGAAGCTATAAGCTGAATCTCAAGTGAGTCAGAGGAGCCTGAGAGGAAAGGCTCATAGAACGGAGGCACAGCCATATCCTCAGTGAAGGGTTTACTCTTGGGAAGTGCAAGATTCTGTGTCAGAAGTGCAGGTTGAGCAAGGAGAGGTGGCTGGCTCAGATGGGGCACCTAAGAGTGGTACCTTCCTCCATGCCCTGTCCCTCTGCCTGCTGCAGGCATTGATACATAGTGATTGAAACTAGAGCAAATACTGGTGTTGAAGAGAGATAAACCAAATTCAAAGGGATGTAGTGGGGCCTCCTGGAGGAAGCCACTGGGCAGGTCCTTTATTTAGCAAGCAAAATGCCAGGGGAGCCCCTATGCTGCTGGCACTTGCTGCTTAGGACCTGGCCCCCCAAGCTCAGGGCACCTGCATTCACATAGGCTCCTGAAGTTCACAACTGCCTTTTTCTTAGTTGTTGCCTTTTTAATGTTTGTTATTATCTTTGAGAATCCACAGGAGTAGGAGGCAACCCCATAGTCACTGTGCTTTCCTGTTCATGGCCCCTAGCCAGATTCTTTGGTTCTCTTGCCTCCTGAACTGCAGCTCTGTTCTCTGCTATACCTTGTGAGGGGAGGAGATCACTGGTTGAGGAAGCCACTGGTAGAGGGAGCATGACATCTTCTCCAGGAGGGAGGGGATAAGAGGAACGAAAAGAAGCAGAGATGCAGTTACCATGTCTAATGAGATATGGCGCTAATGAGATCAGACTGTCCCATTTCAAGTCCCAGAACAGAGAAAAAAGTGGGGCTAGAAGAATCTAGGACCAGAATATTTGCCAAGTGCCTCCTAGTCAGTTGGTGATGACAGGCCTGGAATCACAATGGATATTAATCCAGTACTCCTGCCACTTTACCCTGCTGCCAGGGACATCCTTACCCTAGGATGGCACATTCTAGCTCGCCTGTGGTTCTGGATCCAGCCAGTCACATACCTTGGCAATACCACATTCCTGCAAGGCACTGCTAACTCAGCATGATGGAAGCCATGCCAAGGTTTGTTCTACTTGATAAACCTTTGATTTCTTCAGACCACTCAGAATTTGATGTAAATGGGTACTCACATTTCCATATTGTCACATCCCTAGGTGGATACAGCCCATGAGCTGCCTAAAGAGGGTTCCAGAGGTATGTGCTGGCCACCCACAGTGAAGCCTGGTGTGTGGCATTCTCCACATGGTTATGCACTGGGCTATATCATCCATCTAGAATCAGTTTCCACAACAACCACAAGCTTACCCATCATATTCATCAGTAAAGTTTCCTGTCCCTGCTGTCTGAGTCCAGGCTCCTTGCACAGCTGTTGCACCAACCCACATTTCCATTTCCCAGGTTTAGCAGTGAATGGTCAAACTGTCAAAGCCTCCTGGGAGGTGCCTGGTTACTGGCTGGCCTTTGAAAATGACCACATAACCTCTTAATTGGGTTAGGAATGGCTCCCAGGGGTTCTCTTTTGCTCTGTTCTCTGAAGTTCAGCATTAGAACCTTTTCCATTCCCCTTGCCCAACCTAGCTCAAGAAAGTGCTAACAAGGGCTACATCAAAGCCGTTTAGGTAGCCCAAAAGGAAAAGGATGCTGGTAGCTTTGGAGGACTCAAGACACCCACAGGGAGGTAAAACAGCCCAGCATAAAAACACTCAAATTCATCTTACCTTTCTCACAGCCAGTCCTGTTCTGACCTCTGCATTTGCTTTTTCCTTGGCCTTTGCCTTCCTCATCCTCCTTTTCACAGCCCAGCTCTAATTTATTCCCACCAGGAAGTCTTTTTTTTTTTCTAAGCCATTATTCTGTGCATCATCTCAGAGGAGCTATATTTGGTTCTTGCAACATAACTTGGCATGTGGTGCACCAGGGAGAAAGGAGATTCCTGAAGCTATTTATTGTCTTACGGTATTTTTGGTATGTTTTCTTTCTGTGCTGGAAAATTCTTATGGTGAGCATATGTTGTTTATCTGCCCATCCAAAGCATCTCCTTTGGACCACCGAGTCTTTTCTCTCTGTGGAAAAACCACTGCATGGGATTCAGCTAGAGCTACATCCTCCAACAAGGGTAAGTGCCTGAAATAGGCCTGGCCAATTGGTAGGCCATAGTGGTTGGTTCAGGGACGATCATATAAACATGGAAAGTAAGCCAGTACCTTCCCTGACAAATACTAATTCTTGGTTCTCATTAACAAAAGCGAGGCAATACTAATCTTTCTTGACTGTCTTGCAGCTAGAGGTTGTCTTGTCACTTGGTTCTGCAAAGAATATATGAGCAGAAGTTAATGGGAAAGACATCTGGGAAAAGGTTTCAGAAGTTGCTATGGCCCCTTTTGCCTTAATCCTAAACAGTCACTGCCTCTGAGATCAACAGTCCCTAACCTGGAGGTGTTTATGCCAGCCATGTGGAAAGGCTGCCTGAGAATGAAGTCTGCTAAGAAGTAGAGCTGGAGAGATCTAAAGAGAAAACAGATTATAGGATCAGTAAAACCCCTGCATTGAGCCATGGCTGAAGCATTAGAATGTCCCACTTTGTTAATTGTTAAGTCCTGAGCAACACTGGAGCTCAGTCTTTCAGTGAGCAAGCCTTGAGTGAAAGCCTTCACATGGCTAAAACCATGTCTTTGCCTGTCCTTGTTCTCTGCTCCTTTAAGCTACCCTACATAATAAGATGCTGGACACCATAAAACTTAATTGAAATCATGTGGAGCTTCCAAAATTTTTGAGTTAGGTAAGAGCTTGAAAAGACTTAGTATTGTCAAACTAGACTCATTAAAGAACAGATTCATTCTCAATGTGGGTCTTAGGCCAAGCACACCTCTAAAGCAGTAAACAGCCTAGAATCCCTTCTCATTTTCACTAAACCATTCCTTCAGCACTCACCCCTTCCAGGAAGCCTTCTGGTCAGGTTTTAATTTCAGAGTCCTAGCCTCATTTGCAATTGCTCACTTTTGTTAACAGTCTACCCAGCTCTGCTTGGCTCTGTGTATCATTTGAGCGTAATTGTGTGTAGCTCAGTTCAACCCCAGCCACACCCCAATCCACCCATACCCACCACACAAGTGAACAGCTGACTAGAACAGGGCCTGTGTCTCTACCATCACACTAGGAGCTCTCTGAGGCTGGGGATACAGATGCTGCCTTTCTTCACACCAGATTAAGAAGTGAAAAAATGTTCATGCCCCCATGGAGCCTTACTGGCAAGACCACCACCTGTAGAGATGGAGAGTAGAAAGAAAAAGGTAAGACTTTAGCAGTAGGGGCCATCTTACCCTTCAGGGGAAAAAAACAAAAACAACAACAAAACCTCACAGATCTGTAGCTCATAGGAGTAATCCTGAATTAGAATCCATTTTCCACAGCTCTTCGCAATATTCTAACTTGGGTCCTGTTACTCCTGGGTGGCAGTGAGGTGGGAATCTCTTCCTTATACATGGTCAGGAGTCTGCCTTACAAGCTTTTCTTATTTTTCTTGTTCTCTGTGTATAACAGTGAATTCCTTGATTGGGAACTTGTCAAATCCAAGTAGATACACATGAGGGCAGCCATGTGTCTACTGTCTCCTGGCTTCTGTTGGGAGCTAGTAACTAATAGGCCACTGGGAAATATGTCCTCATCTTGCTTCCAACAAGCAGCTCTGTCTCTGGAACCCCTGTTCTACCCAAAGATAAAGTCTTTAAGCAGTTATACCATGAGCAGCTAACTAGGGTTTTCAAGAAGGGGAAATCATACAAGATTTCCCCTAAAAGAGGGGAAATCATACAAGAAGGAAAGATAGCTCATGTGAAAGCAGCAGGCATGAGGTTGCCCAGGCTTCCCACACAGAGATGGGTGGAGACCACAGAATGCAGAACACAGATGTGAGGAGGCCTGACCAAGAGGGGCATGAAGGCTGGCTTATCTGGGAGAGAAGGAACTGATGAAGCCTTTGAGTGCAGGCTGAGTCTGTGTTTAGTAGAGAAATCAATGGGGAGATGGGCCAGATCTTGCACAGGAGACAGACATGATAAAAATAGTTCTAATGATCTAGACATCTGCATGTGGGAGGATGAGCACTCACCCAGGGGCTGCAGCAGGAAACAGTGTGCATATTGTGCTCCTGGAGGTGGGAGAGTTGAGATCTGACTGAGCAGCTCTTCAGCCTTTCGACAAGTGGTGTCTCAGGGAAAGGTAATTGGAGTATTGGCTCAGTCCCCCAGGGGGCTCGTGGCCCCAGGAGCTTGCTGCTGCTTTGAGGATCTGTTGCTGTCAAGTGTTATCAACTCTGGGCTGCCCCACCAATAATCTATGGAGAGCAGGGTTGTCAGTTACTTTCGGTCCACTGGCAGTGACCCGCCAGGTTTCCGAGATGTGAGTGGGAAGCAAGCTGTCAAGAGGCTTTGACCCAGACAAAGCAAGTTGGAGGGCCAGCAAGAGAAAACAAAGTGTCTTCAATCTCTATATTTTCTAGGCATCCGTATCTCACACCTAAGAAGGAGAAATATGTGACATGTTTGCACAATAACTCAAGGTCTCCATAGCAACAATGACCCAAAAATCCACTCCTGACAGTCGCAACAACAGGTGCTAGCAAAGATGCGGTGAGAGATGTATGTGGAGGTTCAGAGAATGACTTTTTTATTCTTAAACTGAAGGAAGTGCTAATAGCACGAACCAAGGTATCTTGGAGTTTGCCTAACTCAAATTATTGGCTGTGGGATCTGAAAGAGCCTTAAAGATGACTGCACCCATAAGTCTTGAGTGTCGGACACTCCAGAAGGATATGCGACTCAGTTATATGGGATAGGCTGTCGGGGCACTATCCTTCCCATCAGCTGTTTGGTGTAAAGGAATTTTTCCTAGCTTGTTGAGGTCTGGAGGTATGCTGAAGATGGAGCTTCAGGGAAGTAATACTATATAGGCTGTTTGAATCAGCCTAAATTTTGAGTGCACTCCTTAAAATACCAACACATGTCATGGGCCAAAGAATTGAGCCCTAGTCCACCTTGACCCTGTCAAACTTGCTGTGTGAACCCTCAGTTTCCTCCACAATCTACCTTCAAGAACTATTATAGGGTTGAGTGACAAGCATGAGATAGAACAAGAGGTATCTGAGTGGGCATGTAGAGCAGCCTGACAAAGTTAGCTGTGCCCAAGACTCTTCAACAGGGAGAGACATTTCCTCAGTGGGCAAAGAGCCAGCCAAGGAATGTGATGGGACTTAATGCTAGATAGGCACAGGGAGATGGGAAGGTGCAGTGGGGGTGGTTTAGCAGCAGAAGTGTCATTTGCTTCCTACGAGCAGACAGATGGATAGACTGGCAGAGTAAGCTCAAAAGAAGCAGCAAAGTGTGTAGCCTCCAATTCTTAATTTTTAAAAAGATGTTTGACTCAAAAAGGAAGAGCATTGTGCTCCCTTTGTGATAAACCTTAATGCAATCCCTCTAACCCCTATGCACTTCTCAATTTTTCTCTGTGGTGCTCAGAGACCTGTGGCTGTGTCTTGGATTCTGAAGTTCAGGTTGCACTGCTGTCTTCTGGGAAGAGAGACATTTTTTCAATCGTAGTTGGGGGTGGGGGTGGAATGGTGATATGACTGTAGAGCAAAGGAAAAGGGTCTTGGTCTCACCTGAACTCAAAAGCCCAAGTTTTTTTAAGCAAATCACTCCAGGAACTTAGGAATATTAGAAGTGTCTTAGCTATTGGTTGTTCCTCACTGGATGAGCCAGAGGGCACTTTCAGTACCAACTTCCCTGGGTAGCAGTGCCCTTATACTGAACTGTGGCAGGCAGGAATTCAACTAGAGCATTTCTGGAGCACTTTTCCTATTCCAGGGGCTTCCTGTGCCATCCACTGTCACTTCACAATGCATTCCTTCTTTCTTTCTTTAATCATTGAAAGTCTTCTCATCCCTGGAAGAACTCAGTGGCCATTTTTCTTACCCTGGATATCTCTTATCTCTTCTGGACTGAGCAGGAAGAGACAGAAACAAGAGGGAGATCAGCTGAGAAATGCTAGCTGGACTCTTGGGTAGGATCTCTGCAGATGAAGAGTGGCTCCATGGTCAGGGTCTGGTCTTCAGCTGTAGGATCCAGAAACTCAGTTGGACCAAGTCACTCAAGAGTGGTCAGCCTCTTATAGACAAGGGCAGTGACAATCAGAATGGCACTTCCTAAATTATGTATCATATATCCAAAGAACTCTCAACACAGCAATAAGAAAGAAGCAGCCCAATTAAAAATGAACAGCCAAAGGGCCAGGGATATATTTCAGCAGTATAGCATCTGCCTGGTAAGTAGAAGGCCCTGAATTTGATGACCAATACAAAAAAAAAAAAAAAAAAAAAAAAAAAGTGTAGCGAAGTGTGGTAGCACACGTGTATAATCCCAGCACTTGGGAAGCTGAAGCAGGAGGACTGCCATGAGTTTGAGGCCAGTCTGAGCTATATAAACGAGTTCAAGGCCCACATGCACTACATAATGAGACTGTCTCAAGGAGTAAGGGCAGCATTACAAATGAAAAGATGCTTAATATTCATTAGAAAAATGTATGTTCCACCTATGATGAGATACCACTGCACATGTATTTACCTTATATGAAGACAAACCAAATACACTGGCATTGTATACTGATGAACAGAGCAACTGGAACTATCATACATTGCTGATGAGAATACAAAATGGAACAACCACTGTGGCAAAGTGGGAAGTTTCATATGTTAAGAGTATATTCCTGTATGGCTCAGCAGTCTTCCTTTTAGGTATTTACCCAAGAGAAATGAAAACTTTTGTTCATACAGACATAAAAATCTTACACAAGAATATTTATGTTGGCTTTATTCATAGTCACTAAAAACTGGATGGAACCCAAATATCCTTCAACTAGAGATAAGACTTAAATTTAAAAACTTGTAACACAATACTGTGTACCTATAACCCCAGCAATTATGAAATTGAGGCAGGAGGGTCACTTGAACTTGAGCTTAATTCTAGTCTGGGAAACATAATGCGATCTTGTTTACTGAAACAACAAAAGACTGATGCATTCATCTGATGGAAAATTACTACTATGCAATAAAACGAAATGAACTGAGCCAGCATGACAGTATACTCTTATAAGCTAGGGTACTTGAAAAGCTGAGGCAAGGGTCAGCCTGATATAAATGAATATATATAGTATTTGGTACAGGGTCTCACTACACACTTGTAGTGATCCTCCTGTTTTCAGCCTCCCCAGCACTGCAGTTACAGGCATGCGCCACTATACCTCAGTGCACATGGGGGTGGTGCCAGCATGTAAATGATAATATTTAATATTAATAACACCATATCTCAGAAAATAGGAGATGTGGGGGATAGCTCAATGGTATACCACCCTGGTGTTTGATTCTCAGTACTTCAAAAAGAATGAACTGATATATGAAGTGACATTGGATGCATTAAACTAAGTGTAAAAAACTGCATTAAAAAGGTGAATTACTGAATGATTCTATTTGACATTCAGGCTAAGAAAAATCATGGGGCAAAGAAGAGAGCATTGGTCACCAGGGACCCAGGAAGACAGAAAAGGGTTAAGTACAAAGTGGCAGCATGGAGTCTTTAGGGGTGGACCTGCTCTGGGTTTTGTGTTGGTGCTTTCATAATGCTAATATTTATCAAAACTTGTAATACTGTACAGTCCCAAATGAATTTTACTGTAAATTTAAAAAGTAAAGATATAATTATCATGACTACTTGGAGACAGCTTAAAAAACAAATTGGGAATAAGATACTCGACAGATAACTTGGTAGATGGAGATGTCATCAGAATTTAAATAGTGAGGTCTTGACTTTATCCAGGGTGAAAGTAGATATACTAATTTCAGAATTTTTCAGTAAGGATACTAAGTTGAGGGGGGCAGATATGGTGGCACACACCTATAATCTTAGCCTTCAGGAGGCTGAGGCAGGAGGATCATTGTGAGTTTGAGGCCAGCCTGAACTACACAGCAAGACCGTGTCACAACACAAAACAAAACAAAACCCCCCCAAAATATAAAAGTTGAAAGATAACTGGGAATCAAATAGAAATAGAATGCTTACCTTTCAAACCAGTATCAGGCATTAAAAAAGGAAGAACAAAAGCAAATAAAAAGAGTGGTTAAAAAACAAACCCACTAAAGAAAAAAGTGGATATAAATCCAAATGTATCAGTGATCACAAAAGTAAAAACCGAAGAACAGTAAAAAAAAAAAAAAAAAGACTTTTTGCTGGATATTGTGGCACACATATCCTTGAAATCTGGGAGGCTGAGGCTGGAGGGTCATAAATTAAGCCCAGCCTGAACAATTCAGGGACATAGCAACACTCTGACCAAAGAAAGAGGGTGTTTTGGGGGATATAGCTCAGGTTGAAGACCCTGGGTCCAATCTCCAGTATTGCAGAAAAAAAAATATTAAAAAAAAAAATCCAGTTTGGAAACTTGGAAAATGGGTTAAAGAAAATATTTTAAAAATAAATGGTATTAAAATATTAATATTTCACAAAAATGTGCAGCCATTTAATACCTGCTTCATGTTGAGCTCGTTTCTTGGCCTATGAGGTGATGTGGAAGGAATGGAAACAGGACCCCTATCTTAGGGAACTATAGTTAGAGCGGGGACCACATAATTCTGAATTACTTTAGGCAATAAATACTCCTGAACTCTGCAAGTCCAACAAAATATATTTCTGAAACGTGGATGGAGGAGTGGACCCTACTTGGAATACCAACATTAAAAATACTTATTAATCAATATAGTAGTATCTTCCAGAAATTACTCTCCAATGGACTCAGGCTCCTAGTATTATGTCTTTGCAGTCTCCTCTCCCTTTTAATCTGGACTGATAATTCATTTCAATAATAGGATGTGGCAGAAAAACGTGTACCATCTATAAAGGCCTCAAAACTTCTGCTTCTGTACATTGATGAAGAAATCTGCACTTGCAAGCACAATTATTCTACTGTGTAGATCTAGACTGCGTTAAGGTGATACCATGAGACCAAAGGAGAGGAAAGAGGTCAACTGCTGCCAGTTGACCCCTAGATGGCTGCAATTCTAGCTGACACCACATGCAGTAGAACTTCTCACCTGAGTTCAGTCAATCTACAGAATCATGAAGGTAATAAATGGTTGTGAGAAAGTTTTGGGGAGAGTTTGTGATGCAGCTGTAGATTACCAAATTACTTTCAATAGGTGTTAGTTAGACATTGTTAATTTACATCATTAATTTACATAAATGATGTCTAATTTTTTCAACAATCTTAGAAGTACATGTAACTCCTATTTTATAAATGGAGAAACTGAGGCTTTTAAAAATGTCACAGAGTTACTAAGGAATAGGAGCAGGGCTTGAGTCAAGGGCTTCTTGATTGTGGACTACATGTTCCCAACCACTGCATCATGTGGCCAAGTGGTGGGATGGAAGTATAAAAAAACAGTAGGGTTTTCAGACAAAATCACATCTTCATCCCTTTTAGTATGAACTTTACAGTTCCCCCTCTTTCTGTTTTAATCTTGTACTACTGAGGAGGGAAACAGATTCTCGAAAGATGATCAGATAAGTAGGTGGATGACATGGGGCTTTTATTATAGTTTTGACACAATAACAACTAATCATCCTCGGTGCTCAGTTGTGTTGAGAACATGTAAATGCTACATCTGTTCACTGCTCTTCTTACAAAAATATTCCTGATAAAAAGAGTGGACCTTATTCATCACCTTGCAGTCATTACTGGAAAGGCCTCAACAAGTAGGAAAGGCTAAGTTTTGATGGGCAGCCATTTTCCCAAAGCTCAGTAAAACTTCAAGGACTCTTCTGAGCCCATCAGGTGTTAGGGATCATCTATTGCCCACCTCCCATTCACAGATGAGGAAGCAAATGTCCACAGAAGTGTGGCTTCTTTAAAAACTCAGAGCAAGTATTAGCTAGAGTACATCTTCAAATTCTTGGAATGCTTTCCAAGAATCCCATCTCTGGCTTCACATGGGTCCCTGACTTCTGACAGGTCTCGTGTGTCTAGCATGCTATAACAGTGCTGAGAACTGCTGGGATTTGTTGAGACCAGAACATGGGCAGAAGCTCAGCAAGGATGTGTTCAGCACCACAGACAGCTCCAGTGTTCTATTACTGAGGGAGCAGAAGTGGAGGGCTGGTTGTTGGGCAAGAAAAATAATATTAAAATAACCTTAGAGATCATCTAGTCTAGCCTCAGTTTGCATGAGAGGTGGCCCAGGAAAAGATAAATGACTTGTTCAAGGTCACCCATCTAATAGAGCCAGAGATGAGGACTGGGAGTCTACTACTTCATATTTCAAGGCCCTCACATACCTGGTTCCCAACATTTCTTACTGGAATACTGAGAATGCAAATCATGATATCCAAAATAAAAATCTCCTGATGCAGATAAATAGGTGACCAAAGAAATATAAGAAACTGAAAGAGCACCCAATCTTAGTGGTAAGGTCTGTGATTGGGCTTCTAACTAAATTCATGACAAGATCCTACTTCTCTAAGGTTATGTGGCCTTTCAGAAACAATTTAGTTACCATGGCAGCCTATCCCAGTGTTCATCTCCATGGTAATTCATTAGAATTTTTCATCCTCTGGTGTATTCACATGTAACTGCTTACATGTACATCCCAGAAAAAGTAATATAAAATTGCATTTTTGGAGTAGACTATCTCTGTATTCAAGTCTGTCATCAAGATCATAACAAGCCACATTCTGAGGTGGATAGGATCCACAGCACAGAGAAAGGACCCAGGCAATCTTTGGGGTAGCTTTTCCTCTCCATTGCCAGTATAAACAACTTCTAATCTTTATAGCTCAGTGCATTTTAAGCTCACCATAGGCACATATAATTTCCTTTTGTTACTTCTCTGGGCTTGCCTGTGCTGGTGATAAATACGATGACAAGAATAAGGGAAGCTTGTTCCACTACTACCTCTGTAGCACCTCAGGGCTGACCCTCCTGCTTCCCTTGCCTACTACATTCCAGCTTGGAGCACCCTAGAGATGGTTAGGTGATAAAAGGCTGCCCAGAAAGGAGGCAGCCACTATTCAAATGTGGATTCCATCGTTTTCTGTTATTGGTCCTGTTTCCTGATTCACAGTAAGAGGGGACATAGAACCACTAACCTCACCCTACAGAGGGGACACAGCTGATTTCCTGTTCCCAGAGAACCTGAACATTCACAGAACTGTCAGCCTTTCCTGCTTCTGTGCTGAGGCCAGAAGTTTCATTTTCTCATGGGCCAAAAAGTAATGAAAACGTGTTACTGAACAACTGGGAAATTGAGTGATGTGTTCTAGTCCATGGGAATTTCCAGGCCTGACATGAGAATCAGTTTATAGGGTAGCATGAGACTTCATTCCTTTCCTTTTATTGGAGAGGTGCTTGTTACCTTTTTCAACCCCTTGCCTATCCATTTGTACCAGCTCTCTCTCATTCTGCATCCTTCCCTCCCAACCCTGCCCTAGACACCCTGGTGATGATGTGTTGGAACAAAGGACTGGACCATATCCTAGGTCTCTCATTTCCTGGCTTAAACAGACCTCTCTGTGTATCCCTGGTCTTCTCTGTGAACTCCAACATATACAGTTGTGAAAATTAAATAGTTAAGTGTCTATAAAATGTTTGGCTCATAAATGAGATTTCGTAAATATTGGTTCTTCTTCACCTTTCACTTTTCCTGTATCCCCCATAACTTTTTCAGTGGTTGTAGATTCCATCCTGGAGCATGAAGATGCTTCTCTCAAAAGTCCCAAGGGCCAGGGATATAGGTCGGCAGCATAAATACCTACTTGGCAATTGCAAACCCAAGTTTGACCCCCCAGTATTACAACCAACCAACCAACCAACCAACCAACCAAAAAACAACAACAAAAAACCAAGAACATAAAAAATGATACCAAGATAGTAGTGGGAAAGAAGCTAGGACATGGGGACCCCAGGTACTGTCAGTCACCAGCTAAACTTTTTCATCAAAGTTCATTTGCAAGGTAGGGTGATGTTCTGGAGCTATTCCAATTCACCTGGACAGGGACTCAGAAACTTGAAAACAACACAATGACTAATAATAGATCTGTTAAAGAAAGTATTGTATATGCATAAAATGAACATATAGCTATCTGTTTCCAGTAAGTAACAGTATCACAAGGTATATTCAAAGCAGTATATATAGTGATGTTTTGAGGAGAATCACCTCAATTTTAACCTACTAACTCCTAAACACCTAGGTTGTAGTCACTTTTTGTCTGTAAGTTTCTTTGTTACTATAAGCATTAGTTATTTATATAATTTAAAAAGGAAAAGCATACTGAAGATGAACTCCTAGTTTCAGCAGTCTCCTCTAATTTGGCATTCAAGGACCTGGCATGGCTTGGCTTGGCTCTCCCTCATTCTAGATTAGGGGCTTTGTAATTCAGTGTCTCATGCTAGCCTGGCCTAACTATATCCTTAGTGACTATGCCAGTCAGCTCTCTCATCACTGAGATACAATACTGAAACCCACAACTTGCAGAAGGAAAAGTTTAATTTCGCTAATGTTTTCAGGAGATTCAGTACCTTAGTTCCATGGCAGAGCACAACTTCTTAGTTTATGTCGGCCAGAAGCAGATCAGGGAAAGAACCAGAGAGGAACAGTGAGTCACATACGTAGTACCCAAGACCACTCTTCCAAGACTCATAGAGACACACCCAGGAATATGGTCTATGAGTTCACTAGGTATTTCTTAACTCAATGAAGTTGACATATTAGGTTTAGCAGTCACAATCCACTCCTTGTCAGCTTCACACCAGACACATCTCCTTAAACTATAATCTCCAAATAAAAATAAGTTCATTCTTGTACCTAACACAATAACTTTTCCATGTCCAACCAGAAATACAATATCTCTTCCTCAAAGTCATAATGGTTCTTGCATTTTTCACAGTCTAAGTCCAAGTCTCTTCTGAGACTCAAAGCAAATTTTTAGCAATAAGCTTCTGCAAAAATAAAAAAGTAACATAATCCCAAGGTGCAACTGTACAGGGCGAACATTCCCATTCCTGAAAGGAGGAATAGAAGTATAGAAAAGAATCAAACCAAAGCAAGACCAGCAGGGCAAACATCAAATCTTGTGCCTGTGTCCAGCTTCTGGAGTACATGGTGGTAAAATGTGAGTTCCAAAGGGCATGGTGGCATCACCCTATGGCACTGCTCATTAAAGCCCTTATAACGTCTCTCGGGGTATTTCCACTCAAGGAGTGCAGCTTGCTTTGGCTGATGGTCCAGGGTCCATCTATACACCTCATGTTTTAATTACTTTTCTCATTGCTGAGACAAAACACTACACACCCAAAGTTTAAGGTGAAAAGACCTATTATAGCTCACAGTTTGCAGTTGGGTTTAAGGCAGCTGTCATGGCAGAGGGGCACCATGGAGGAGAAATAGTTCATGGTGGGCAGGCAGGAGACAGCAAAGCAGCAGTGAACCTTCCCTTTATCCACACTCAGAACTATGCATAACCCAGGGTCTACACTGCATCTTTGGCTTCACTCCCACAGTTTCATCTATTACCCTTTCAGGGACTCCTTGCCTAGCCTCTCAGGTCTTCCTCTGAAATCTTGTTAGAAGCTTCCCTGACTGTACAACTCCAGTATTCATGCCAGCAAGACCAGCATAATGCAGATGACACTAGGATCTCCTGGACTATGGCTGCTGCAGACTTAAGTACCTAGATGAGCATGGTGAAAATTCCGAAGAAACCAACTTCCTAGGAGAACTTTCTTGAGTAGGTGTCCTCCATGTGTGGGCTCTTGCTGGTTTCCTGTATATAATACTTGAGTTTGTTTTGTTTTTGAGATAGGATCTTATAGTTCAAAGTGGCCTCAAACTCATATGTAGCCCAGGATAGCCTTGAATTTATGGCAGTCCTTCTGCTTCAGCTTTCCAAGTAGTGGTACTTAGATGTATACTACAATTGGCTACTTTTTAATAACCTACTACAATGGTTTCTTTTTAATAGTCCTAATCTCTTTGGCAACCACATTTTCTTTTTTGGGTAGTAGTGGGGGCTCTTTTGAGACAGGGTTTCATAATGCAGCTCAGGCTGCCCTTGAACTCACTTTGTAGCCCATGCTGCCTCAAACTTGAAGTAATCCTCTGCTTCAGCCTCCCAAATGCTGGGATTACAGGTGTACACCACCATGCCCTGCCCCAAGTTTCCTTTTAATCTCAACTTTATATATGGTTTGTTCTGGATCAAATTTTAAGCTTTCCAAATTTTACTGTTCTGCCTTTTGTCCCTCATTTTAATTATAAATTGGCTTAAAGCAGTCATCAATATGCATGCGAAAGCCTAAATACTGGATGTCTTGAATTTGCCTTTCCCAGATTAGTATACTGCCTTTAGTCTCAGTCTCCTGCAAAGTCTCAAGGCGTAGGCAAAATCTAGACAAATTTTCTGCCAGTGTAAAACACACACCCTCCAATCCAAATACCGAGTCCTTACTTCCTATCGAACCTCCTGAGCTTAGCCTTTATTATCCACATCCTTATCATCATCATGGTCGTTTGAACTCCAATCAGAATCACTCATAAAACTCTGTTTACAGCATTCTAGGACTTCTCTACTTGTTTCTCAAACTCCACCTAGCAACAAGTTTAAAAGCTTTCAAATCACATGATCAAATACAGCCACAGCAATGATCCCTTATCTCTGGCAACAATTTTCTGTATTAGTCACTTGCCAAGGGACAATACCTGATACCCACAGTTTAAAGAAGTTTAATTCGGCTCATGGTGTCAGGAATTCAAAACCTGGCTGGCAGCTCCAAGGCAGAAGCCTCATGGTGGTGGCACAGCACAGTGGAGTAAAGCTGCTCCTTCATGGTAGCTGAGAGACACAGCAGAGGAACATCTCTAGAGAAGGATCGTGTATAGTACCCTCGGCCACACTTCTGTGGCCCTCAAGAGCATGGCCTACTAGTCCAATGGAAATGATATCAGGATTGTCACACTGATCTTGAATTTCATATAGATCTGAGGAGAGGTATATGTATACAGTTTTTTCACTTCACTACACGATCAAGAGCTTTTCACGTATTCCTTTAAAATTTCCAACCATCTACAGAAGTCAATGTGTGTTATTTTACACATGAAACCAAGGATTTGAAAAGTTATGTGACTTCTCTGACAGCTAAAAGATGTGGGAGTGAGTTCATGAGCTTAGGCCTAAGCCAGAGGTTTTTCATCCAATCCAAGTGTTACTGCTCTGCACACTTCTATAGCCCCTCATTCTCCCATCTGGACTTTGATGAATGTTATTTCTGTCATATGAGCTAGTGATCCAGGACACACCTCTTGGGCTCCCTCCCATGTCCCCCAATGGTTGGCTGAGGGCTTGGCTTTGAGGAAGAGCTGCTGTTACAGTTAGGCCTGGGACATGGACAGTGGACAAGGGACACAGATCCCATGAGGAAGAGGAGGAAGAACCCAAGACAGGTAATTGCTCTTCTAAGCCCAACCACTGCCACCCTCATTGCTGTTTCACTTCATTTTCCTGCCAAGACTCGAAAATATTTATGGTTAGCAGAAGCTGTATGTTGACAGACCCTGGGGCAGGAGGGAAACCAGGACATCCTGCTCATACTTCTGGGTCCCCTGTCTTTCTTTATCTCTCATCCTTTTCTCCCTCTCTTGCCTTCTCCCTCTATCTCATCTTTTCTGTGCTTCTCCTTTCATATTTCTGCCCTTTCCACTTTCTTTGTTTTTTTTTTTTTCCTGGCAGAACCAAGGATTGAACTCAGGCCCTTGTGTTTGCCAGGGAAGCACTTATTCCACTGAACCATCTCCCCAGCCCCTCCACTTTTTTTTTGTTTTTCTCCTTCTTCCTCCTCTTTCCTTTTTCTTGCTTTCTAGTCTAGTGAGAATGGGAAAATGTCCCTGTCTGAAGCTCTGGCTCTTGGCTGAGACAGAAGGAGAACTTGGGGCAAGACCTCCAGTCAGAGGACTGGAGTTGCACAAAGGATAGCTGGGACACTTGCTGAACTTCAACTATGGGGCAAAGACAGAGTCCATGGCTGTCAGCCTCCCACATTCTGGTCTCACTCAGCAGGGATCTAGGAAGTTTGTTCAGTGGTCATTGCTGACAGATGTTGGCTTCTGTCCACCTAGCTGTTCACTGTCAATGTCCAGGACCCATATCCTAGGCTTTCTACGAAGTTCTTCCCTGTAAAGCAAAAAAGATTCTGGTGTACAGGTAGTTCAAAGGTGTCAGCAGAACTCCATCCCCTCTGGTGCTGGGCCCAAAAAGAAATAATTGAAGAACAGAAGATGGCTGCACTAGATTTCCATATACATGATTATTTCTGTGGTCCCATTACTAACATCTGAAGGCAGAACATGAGCTAGTTTCATTTCAGTGACCTGCTCAGTACCCAGCACCAGAAGTGTCCAATGGGATGGGCCTTTTAGTAAACACTGGCACTGGCTTGTGTGTTACTAAGACCTGGTTTGCTTGTCATCTCTGATACTTGTTAACCGAAGGTATGACCTTGAGCCCCCAGATGGCCATCTCATGCAAGCTGGTTTGATGGCTAAAAATTGTTCAAGGCTGCGCCGGGCGTGGTGGCGCAGGCCTGTAATCCTAGCACTCGGGAGGCTGAGGCAGGAGGATTGTTGGTGAGTTCGAGACCAGCCTGAGCTACAAAATGAGCTTAAGGCCAGCCTGAACTGCATAGTGAAACCCTGTCTCAAAAAGACAAAAAAAAAAAAAAAAAAAAATTGTTTTCCAATAATCAGAATCCTCCTGTGCATGAAGTGGGATGTACCTATTAGAAACTTGGATTTAAATACCAGAACTGTTACCACAAAGGAAAGCTCCTACATACCTGTCCCTTCTGCTTTGAGCTGGAATTCAGATTATATCACATGCTTGGTGTGATTTTACTTGATGAGAGGATTAGGGACTACACTCAAAGGACACTACTGAGAAATCCTGCCAAGCCCTTGGTGTCATACTGTGCTACATGCATTCATATGGGTGCATTTATCGCTTTTCTCTTAGACTGGAACACTGGATGCATGATGCTTTTGTCTGTACTCACCACTTCCTCTGAAAATCAAATCTGTTCTAGATCTGCTGCTTGGTTGGGGTCCAGGGAGGATTACTTCCAGAAGCCACTGTGTACTCTTCTGAATGAAGCTGGCTTCTATAACCAAGCAGTAAAGTGTGTGGATGTCATGATGTAAGCCCTCCCCACTGTTCCCTGTTCCAGAGAACATCTTGCTGGTGAGGTTACATCTGAGCCCAGAAATACATCTCTGACTCAGAGAATGGGTAGGGAAGGCTTGGCTGATATCTGAGATGCATGGAACCAGCTACCTCTTGATGGTCTTGGCTTACCCACTGCCCAGAACCTAGCCCACAGTAGATTCACAGTTGACATTAGTGGACTGACTGAACTTGGGAAAATTCATTAAACTGAAGCAGGAAACTAGGAGAATGTCTGCTTCTGTTACTTACCAAAGCCCTAGCTTTATGGCCTCAGGTAAGCTTTTTGTGCTTCATCTGTAAAATAGGAGTAGTAATGAAACCTTTCTCACAAGGTGGAAACTCAGTGCTTGGTTCATTAAGTACGTGACGTATTATTTCCATCCTGCATATGAAGGTGCTTTAAAACTACAAAATGAGCCTGACATGGTGGTGCATGCTTATAATCCCAAGAAGGATTATACTTTTGGAGGCTTAGGCAAGAGGATAACAAATTCAAGCCCAGTTCTTGTCTCAAAATAAAAAGTAAAAAGGGACAAAAGTTTTGGTTCAATTCTTAGTATCACAAAAGCAAAACAAAAAGCACCTCAAAAAAGTACAAAATCTTTAAAAACATTGATTACTAGTTTTCTACCTGGGGACTATATTTCAGATTCTATTTTACTGGAAAAAGAGTTCAAGCACACAAAACTAACAATAATCATAATAATTATGTCTACTGAGCATTTATTGTCAAGCCATGTGCCAGCTACTTAACACACATCATGTCAAAGAGCTATGGGTGCCATCACTCCTATTTTGTCAATAAAGAAACTGAGGCATGGACAGGTTGGACTCCTTCTGTTATGAAGCTAGGAACCACAGCATCTGGATTTAACAGACCAGGACCCAGGCATCTCTTTTCTGAATCCAGCACCTTCTGAGAATTGGCCCCTGCATCTGGCTCTAGGAAGAGGCCTTGCTACACAAGAACTAGAGGTTGGAGGACTCTGAGAAGTAGGCCCCTTCTCATTTTCCAGATTCAGTGCCCATGGATTCTGATCCAGTGTGGACCTTCTCTGGAGCACTGTGCTTATGGGGCCAGGGAGATGGCTCAGTAGAATAAGCGCTTCCCTGGAGCACTGTGCTTCGTGTTCCCATCCTTGCCTGGAGTGTACAAAAGAGCCTTAGTAAATACAGTACAGGGCTTTACAACTAAGAAGGACAATAGTGTGATCCTTCTCCTCCCTCCCCTCTTCTAAGTCCAGCTGTTTTCCTCCTTGAGGCCTGAGCTTTGCCCTTTGCATGCTTACCCATGTGCCCAGAACTGCATACCTGTTGAACTTAATGGAATGAGGGCTCAGACATGTGTCTTCACTGTGTTTTTTATTTAAGTCAGAAAATGCCAGGAAGCTCTCCTACTAAAGCTTGCCTCTGTTAGCAAATCAGGAAATTCAACTCCAGAATCACCTTCCTTTCCCCCGTAGTTTTAGCAGCAGACCATTTTATTAGACGACACTTCTGACAGTGTTCACTGTAGGCCAAGCAGAAACTAAAGGCTAGGTTCCTCCTGAAGCCCTCCTGTGTAATCCTCTGCAGCTCCCTGAGCAACGTTCTGAAGACCACCAAGCTGCTCAGCTTCTGGATGTCTAGTTCTGCTACCCAGAACTAGACATTCATGTTGCTTATATCATCAAACTGTTCCCCCAGACCAGGCTAGCTACCTGCAAGTCATACCAAACCATCAGTGGCATGCTATCTATACTGGAAGATTTGTCTCAAGAAAAGAATCTTGACAAAGAATCTGTTCCTAGCCTCAATGTCCCATCCTGACCTTCTGAATAGATTCCCTGGGGCAGCAGGATTGAAGAGGAAGGAGACCTATCCAGTATTGATTGCGCATGGATAGGATTGCCCAGGAACCGGGAAGATGCCAGATCCTTCAGTCAGTAACCATGTATGATTTGCTGAGATACTTCCTCTACCACCTGCTCCATATGCTTCAGGAACGAAAAAGTTTCCTTCACTTATTGTTTGAAAGCCAGTGAAGGCTTCAGCCATCTTCCCATCTTGGAAGAGGAGAGAAGAGGTGAACTTCACTAGAGCTCTCTTCCCTAAATCTTCCAAGCATCAGAGTGAGTGGGACTGGCACCAGGACTAAAGGGCATGCAAAGTCACAAGCCCAGTACTTCTTTCTCTGTGGTCCCAAGCCATAATTTGCAGTTTCAAACAGACCCACACCCTCTCCCTTGCTCATATTCTTAGTACTTAACCTGCCCTAAGGAAAGTTGGCACCCACAGGAGGCAGAGGTTTCGGATGGGGGGACATCTCACACTTGGGAGGTTCCAAGGTTCCACAAAAACAAAGGCCAGTGAGGGCCATTTCCTGGAAAACCCTCCCCCATGCTACAAGAAAGTAACTTCCCTTTGCAGTCTGCTTCCTGTGGGGATGGGGCTATGATGGGAGAAGTAAAAGCCTTTACACGGTGCTTTTGCTTTTATCATTAACTTATTAACATTTTAACTCCATCTAGCTCCTTCTTCCCCCGCTGGCTCAACAGAATTGTATTTGTTCACTGTCCTGATGCAGTAATTTCGCCGTTTTTCTCTCTTCTGAAAACAGTTCTCCAATGATTTGACTCATATGTCTGACAGCCTTGAAGAATCCTCTCTGCTTGGCGTAGAAAACTCGTTCCCTTTCCTGGCTGGCTCGGTGTGGAACCTAGACCTGCACCCACCGCTCCCCGGGCAGCACATAAGGGTAAAATCTTTCTGGACCGGCGCAAAGTACTTCCCAACCAGGGTACATGACCTCCCCACTTTTCCCGCCAACACCCCCCCCCAAACACCCACCCACACACACACCAGGCGAAGGTGGGAGGCCACCGGAGGCCGGACGGCTGCCGTTTTATTACAAAATTTTCATCAGACGCATAATCAGGCCAACAAGCTCAGAGACTGATTGTTCTTAACGGCTCTTGCCCACTCTGGTCCTCACCGCGCTCGCACCCTCCCCCTCGGAACAAAAACCCCCACACGAGCGCCCTCGGCCCCACACAGCATCCTACTTACACCCTCCCCGCCCTATTTTTTTTTTTTTTTTTAAACAAAAACAAAGAAACACTAAGTACTGCATCCTCCCGCCCCCGCCTAAGAGCACACAGTGCCGTCCCGCGGCTTCAGCTGCCGCGGTCCACTCCCTGGTGCGGGGGTGGGGGGTGGGGGATGGGGGTCGCTCGCTCGCGGGGATGCGATTCCGGCGTCCCTTCTGTCCCTTCTTTCCCCGGCCAGCTCAGTACAGCCCCAGGATGGCGGCGCCCACGTCCTTGGAGGGCCGGCGCTCCTCCACCAGAAAGTTGATCATGCTCTCGGACTTGATGAGCAGGTTGCAGCCCAGGAAGAAAACGCCGAAGACCACGGTGAGCGAGAGCACGCACAGCACGGCGATCTGCGCCACGCGCGACACCCACAGGCTGCGCTCGTCCGGCGCCAGCCCCGCAGGGACCCCGTCGCTCGCAGCCAGCGGCGCGCCCCCCGGGCAGCAGTCCAGCCACGTGCCCAGCCCGTGGCTGCGGTTCCCGAGGGCCGTCCCGGCGCTCCCGCCCACGCCGCCCACCTCGTCCAGGCCGCTGTGGTTCAGGAAGGTGGCGTTCATCGCGGGGCGGCGCCCGGGTCTGGTGCGCGGTCCTGGGCGCTCCGGAGGCTCGCGGCGGTCGTACTCTCGAGGGCGCCAGGGGCCCTCTGACCCCCGGAAAGCGGGGAGGCCGGTAAGACGGGTGGGTGCCCACGCACTAGGACCTTCTCGGGCCACCTACCGCGGACGCTGGGCGGGAAGCTGCGGCTGGAAGCAGCGAGCAACAGGCGGCGCTGGAGCGGGAGTGGGAGAAGCGCGGCGGCGCTCCGCGAGCAGGCGCCCCTCCCCTCGCAACAGCCCCGCCCGCCCGCGGCGTCGGGGGCGTGAATCTCCCCGAGTCGATCCTCCTGGAGTGCTCCCCACGCGGGGTCCGGAAGCCGGTGTGGCTGTTCCCTTCTCGCCTAGTGCTCCCCCGGGTAGTCTGCAGTGGGCTGGAAAATCTCCTCCAACATACTCATTACAGAACTTGGTCCTCTTAGATCTAGTTCTCACGGAAAACTGCCCTAAATCTATCCTGTATTCTTCGTTAAAACCCAGGTAATGAGAAGAGTAGCCAGTGATCACCACCGTGGCCCACTCTGCTAGGGCCCTGGGTCCCCGGCCATTTTACATTGCCTCTTCGAGGACCTCCCAGCCTTTGCAAGGGTGCTAAAGCCTAGGAATGCGCTCCTGTTCTTTGGCTCCTTCTGCATATCCCTCTTCCTGCCTCATTTAGTTTTTTAATTAAAAAAGTTATTGGAATTTTCTTATTTTTTTTCTTGTAAGAAAAACTATCATTGTAGACTACTTAGAAAATGTACATTAGCAAAATGGGGGAAAAAAAAATTGAAAACCTGATAATCCTACCGTGCAACACAGGTCAGTATCTTGGCACAAACCGTTCTGGGGCCTATTCTGTTTGTTCAACTCTATATGCAACATATTGGAAACAGGGATGCAGCTTTCATGCATACTGTTTTGTACTGCATGGGTATCCAGCTTGGACAGTTATCCTTTGCTTGTGACCAGTGGATTTCCTTTTCAAATGCCCAGCTGTGCTCTTCGCCCATCTTTCTTCTAAGACCAATCCCTGACGCTTAATATATTCCTACACTGAACTGGAAGCTTGGCTCCACCCAGCTGAAATCCTACCAACTGCAAAGAAAGAGTTGGGGATGAATGATGTATGGTACAAAGCCACCCTGCTCTGGGAGGTTGTGTGGAGGCTGATGTGATGGCTCGCTTTTGCTTTATTAAGCATCTACTTTCTGCTCGGGGCACTGAACACATTACATCGTTTGAGGCTCACTCCAACCTCTGAGTTTCAGTTGGATTGTCCAAGTGACATGAGGAAACTGAGGCTCATAGTGTTGCAAGACCACGCAGCTGGTTAGGCACAGATCACATAGCTGGTTAGACACAGCTAGTTAGGCACGAGACGGTTATTTCTTTCCTTCTGTCATTCTTGAGCTTATTCTTTGGATATCTTGGAGAGAGTGTGTGGGTGTAGGGGGCGTTGAAGATGTTTTTGACCTGGAGCAGAGAGGCAGAGAGAGAACTTGGGTTTGTGGAAACAACCATCACCAAATGAGGAGCCTGGACTATTTATTCAGAGCTGCTTTATACAAACCTTTTAGAGACAAGTGCCCATACTACAACTCAAAACCCATTTATTTATTGCAAAGTGCCAACACAGCCATTAAACCTGATGCTGAAGTTTAGTTTAGAAAAAAATTAAGAGAAAAATAACACATGTATCATAGGCTTGCCACCACTGTGCTATATAGCAAGATAGTCAAGTCACTTGTGTTTTGCAGAGATTCAACAGCAGGCAACAGCTAAGTAAGCACACCTTACAGATACCTGACAGTGGAAAAAAGAGAAGACTTTGGGTGTGCTCCGACTGGGAACTGTTGGCATTGGTAAAGTGAAGGTGAGCTTACTAGGAGAGGGGTGCCTGTAGGACTGCTTAGGGGAGCATATTTGCTTTCTCCAATTTGTCCTTCTTTGGAAATAGAGAACAAGACTGTGGAAGCTCTGACTGGCAATTTCTGTCTGTGTATGGATAGCAAAAACCTATGTATAAAAAAAGAAAAACACCAATAAACCTATGTATCACATTATTTCATTTAGTATTCTCTAGTTAGACTGAAGGGCAATGAGAAGGGGGTGTTGTTTTTAATTGTTCTTTAGATGTAATAAATCTCATAAAAGACAACAACAAGAAAGTTCTGGCAATTTGGAGCTGATAGCTACTTGTCTTCCCTGGCCCCTGGTCAGAATTCTGTTTTCACATGTGGCCACTAGCCCTTTGTGGCTTTGATATTTTGGGATTTTTCCATATCAGGAATGGGGCCCTGACTGGTTTAAGCCCAGTCAATTCTCCCTGCCTAGTGCTGTCTGCTTCTCCTTCTGGCGTCACCACATATCCCCCTTCCTGCCTTATTTAGTTTTTTAATCAAAAAATAAATTATTGGGGTATGTGTTAACCCTTGATTCATACAATACTATTGAAAGTTATGTATTGCTGTACCACAGACTCCCCCAAATTGAGTACACATTTATTCTCTTACTATAGACAATACAAATACAGGCAGTCAGATGGGGCTAGACCCTGAAGGGAGCTAGCACAGAAGGTGAGAACATTACAACTGGCTGGAGGCACATCTATCAAAAGCCAGGCCTCAAGATAAAGACAGAACAGGGCTGGTGAGATAGCTCAGTGGACTAAGCGCCTGCTTAGGCAAGCACAGGGACCAATGTTTGATCCCCAGCACCACATGTTGCTCCGGCCCTGCCCTGGGCACGCTGAGCCACGGAGTCCAGGTGTGATGGCCCATGCCTGTAATCCTAGCTCTGTGGAAGCTGACAACAGGAGGATCACTATGAATCCAAGCTGCATAGTAAGACCCTGTACCAAATACATTAAAAAAAAAAAGGTAAAGACAGAATGACCAGGCCTACATACCTCTCTAAGGGATAACTAGTAAATTGAAGATTATACTATAGTGGTATCACCTGATCTAGTCGTCTAGACAGGCCCAGCCAGATGGATAACCAAGACCTCCTGATCCACCCTTTCCTTAAAAGGTTCTGGTTCTTTCTAAGCACACTTGCTATGTGACCTGTTTCTCTATTGAATCAATAATGCCTAAGTGGCTATACTTGTATCCTTATTGGTTGAGCATAGTTTGTTATTTTTATCTTTTTTAAAGAATACAAAATGATAAAAAAATTAGAAATATCCCAAAATTAAATTAAAGTTATAGGAATTAGTCAGTGGTTGTTGTACTGCATAATGTTATCTTCAAATTAGTTGTTTAGATAACCAGACATAAACCTGAAAAACTGGTTAAAAAAAAAAAAAGGAAGATACTAAAAAAGAAAAGAAAAGCATTAATGTTTCTTCAGTAGACTAGCAGAAATCAACAGTACAATTATCCAGGGTACCCTGCATGTATATATATCTTTTCCCCTTTAGTTGATTGTAGTTTAGACCTACCTTGTACCCATTGTGATTTTGTGTATAAAACTTCCTTTGTTTCATAAGATTGGCTCACTGTACTTGTGTCCACATCTGCAGGTATTTTGAATCATTCACAAGGTTAATAAAGTGCTTTTTGCATGAGCCATTTTGATGAAGATGCAAGAATGATTTGAATGATTAAAAAAAATCTGTTTATTTATTTGGTACAGTCTCACTATGCAGCTTGGATGCTTGGACTCTTACTGATCCTATTGTCTTAGCCTCCCCAGCACTGGTTTTTGTTTTGTTTTGTTTTTTGTGATACCAGGGATTGAACTCAGGGTCTTGCACTTGCCAGGCAAGCACTTATTCTACTAAGCTATCTCCCCAGTTCCTCCCCAGCACTAGGATTATAGATGTGTGTTACCATGCCCTGTTTTGGTGGCTGGCATGGCATACTCAAGGTTCTGGGGCCTGCATGGCATGCTGTACCAGGGATCAAACCCAGGTTCTTGTGCTTGACAGGCAGGCTCTTAGATTGCTGAGCTATCTTCAAGAATGATTTTATCATGCTCAATTGTAATTTCCCTCCCCCTTAGATAAATGTAAACATACAGCCCAGAATGGTGGCATACACTTGTAATTTCAGCCTTTAGGAGGCTGAGGCAGGAGGATCACCAGTAGTTTGAGGCTACCCTTAGCTACATAGTGAGTTCAAGTCCAGACTGAGCTATGTAGCAAAATTGTCTCAAAAAAAGAAAAGAAGAAAACAAAAAGGAAGAAAGGTAAATAGATGGACCATCCTGGAGCAGGGACCATCCTTGAGTAGTGACCTTCTGGGATTCTCCAGAGCCTGTGAATGGGATTTTATTTATTTATTTATTTATTTTTTGAATGGGATATTTTGTGAAGTGATTTCAAACAACCTTCCCTAGGACCCTGTTTATCCCTTTTTTGGCAAAGTTTTTCTGAAACAAGGAAAGGCTGCTTTCTGCCCATTTCCTATCCTAATGGTCTCACATTTCACATCAGCAGAGGGGACGCTAATGACAGTTTATTGCATCTGGTACTGAATTAAAATAAACATGGGTTGCTCTGTTCAGCCTTTGCCCCCAAGGAGATTGTCACTGCAGGATTGGCTTCTGCTCTGCTCACTGGAAGGAAATGGAAGGCAGATGGAAGGAAGGCCCCCACGGGTCAGGCCAAGTGTGGTGGCTTTACTGAACATGGTAGAAGAAATGCTTGGGGTGCCTGCAGTAGTGCAAAGGAGTGGTGCAGTTATGAAGACCATACATTGGAGGGCAGAGAAAATGTCATAGGTTTTATGGGACTTACCTGTCTGTGTTTTAGAGACTATTTGGATATCAGAGATCTGGAATCTACTTTTGCTTTTGCTTCTAGTGTGCTGTATGATTTTGGTCAAGTCATCCATTTTCTCTGAGTATTGATGGGCTCATCCATTAATTAGGGAGCTTGATCACAAAAATCTTTAATGAAGGGGCTGGGGAGATGGCTCAGTGGGATAAGTGCTTCCTTGGCAAGCGCAAGAGCCTGAGTTCAATCCCTGGTTCTGCAAAAAAAAGTCTTCAATGAAACTTTGTGTACAAAAACAGATTAGTGGGTCAGATGGGCCAGAGTTTGTCTTCATTTGCTCTGTGTATGAGGATGCACAGGGGCCAAGGTCTGTGCCTGATCTGCCCCTTAGGCTTTGCTGGGCCTCATTATTCCACCTGTCCGATGAGGAAGTGTGTTATTATCTACATTTGCCAAACTGTGCTGTCTGAATCAGTAGCTCTGTGAGGTCTTCAATAAGGGGCACTGACCTAAGTAGGATTCATCACTGCAGAACTTCTCAGGGTTTTTAGTGTGTGGACATGCCTGTCACTTCCCTATAGGAGATGCAGTATTTGGCAGTGGAAATCTTTTCTTCTAACACTGATCCTTTATGCTACTGTGTGCCACTTAGTACAGCTTGGGAAATCCTTTGCAGCTCCCATAGCCTCAGTTTCCTTCCTTGTAGAAAAGAGCTTATGATGGCACCTGCCTCTGAGAAGGTTAAATAAGGTAATGCCTGGAAACAGATCTGGTGCACGCCTGGCACAGAGTAAGTGCTCAGTAAATGCTGGTAGCTATTATTTATAACAAGTTCCTTCCTTTCTAGCTCTGACATTCTGTGCTTCCAACTGCAGCATGTAATTAAACTGCAAAGCATCTGGCTTCCCAAGTAGAAAGAACAAACCTGAAGGAAGGAAGAAGGAAGGAAAAGATCCTTCTGGGCTGCCCATTTGTGCGCTAGCCTCGCTGCCAGCAGTCATGATGGGGGAGTATAGCAAGATGCCAACCCCTAATGACAGGGCATAGGAAGTGGGTGGTTCTGCGTTTAGCTCAAACACTGTGGGGAATGTCTGAGATGGCAGAGGCAAGAGGTAAAGTCGATGCTGCTTTACAGTTGCTGTGGTTTTCGGTGTCCTTTGAGAGTCACCCAAGTCACCCAACATGTGTTGGAGGCTTTGTCCCTAGGGTGCCAGTGGAATCTTTAAGGGGCAGGGCCTAGTGGGACGCCCGTGGTTCCTGGGGAGCACCCCAGGCAGGGCTCTCTGGGTAGTTCTTGTGAGTGTGGTTATTAAAGGGGCAAGTCTGACACCACCCCTGCTGCTTCTTCTTTGGTGGTGTGTCTGTTTGCTCTCCTGCACATGTTCCCACCACAACAGGACACCATCCACTGTCCTCCCTTGAGGCTGAACAGTGCCCCCCCCCCCACCTCACTGACCTTAAATTTTGAACCTCCAAAGCCGTGAGCTAAGCTTTAGCTTTCGGTTAGCCTACCTTGGTATTTTGCCATACTGAAAAAAATCTAATTAATCTGGTAGTTGAGCAACAAAACCTGTCATGGGTGTGATGATCCCCAGCCGCTGTCAGGTTTGTGTGACATGCTGGGGGAACAGTGTCATGGAGAGCTAAGTTAGGAAAGGTAAGGCAGACAGATGAGTGAGAAGGGCCGAACCAGAAGGGCCCCGGAGGAGCAGCATTTGCAATGACTGTAGTTTCAGGAAACAGTGGGAGGCAGTGAGAAAGAGAATCAGAAGAAAAGGCTGAAGAGGCAGGGGACATCAGGACACTCAGGACTTTCCTCTGTCTCTCTCTTTTTTTTTTTTGTGGAACTGGAGGTTGAACTCAGGTCCTTGTGCTTGCCAGGGAAGCGCTTATTCTACTGAGCCATCTCCCCGGCCCCAGGACTTTCCCTAAGTCAAAGAGGAAGCACAGATCAGACCGACAATTACATTCCTCCAGATTAAAACCAAAACAACTTTTCTGAATTTTTCAGTCTGACAAATGACTATGTATAAATCTCTTAATAAGAGGAAAAGTTTTTTCTTTGAAAATGAAGTGACCGTGGTCATCTTTGCAGTCCTATGGAGGGTGGCGTAATCTGGCATCCAGGAGGCCTGTTTGGAGGCTGCTACAATTGGCAAGGCAAAATATAATAGCAGCATCGTTACTCTTAGGGCTGACAGCACATACACAGTGCCCAACAGACCCACATGTTCACCACAGCATTGTTCATTACAGCTAAACAGTGGCAACAGCTCACATGGCCATCGGTGGATGAGTGGATAAGCAATACCTGGTCTATCCAGACAATGGACTACTTGGCAAAGGAAGGAATGAAGTATTCACCCAGCCTGCAATACGGCGAACCTCAAAAGCAGATGCTAAATGCGAAATCCAGGCACAGAAGGTCGCAGACTGCATGATGCCATTTATGGAAAATGTCTAGAATAGGTCAGTCTAGCACCCACCAGTCAGACAGTGCTGTCACAGTCAAGCCTGTGACTTGCCCTGACCAATGGGACAATCACAAAGGCAGTACAAATACAGGTTTGTTAAATGCTTGTCCATTGGGACTGGTCCACCTAGAACACTCTTCTTGTAAAGAACCCTAGAAGGCCCAGGTCCTTTGTTCCTACAGTTCTACTTCCAGGCTGTTTTCCTACACCAGTGCTGACTGGTGGATGCTGGGGCCTGGAAGAGAGGCAAATGGGAGCAGTTGATTTTTATGATGCATCTTTTTGGAGTAGCAGAATAGTTTAGAATCAGCTAGAAGTAGTAATTGTACCATGTTATGAATGGCATGACTGCCACTAACATGTTCAGTTTAAAAGGGTTCAATATGTTACGTGAACTTCACCTCCATTGAAAGGAAGAAATGGTAATGATGAGGGCCAGCTAGAAAGCTCAGCCAACTAAAGCACTCCTTAGGCTGGCACAGGGACTGGGATTTGATTTCCAGTGTGCCAGTCCCACCCCGGGGGCATGTTGAGATGGAAACTGAGATTGGGCATGGTGAGACATGCCTGTAATCCCAGCACTTGGGAGACTGAAAACAGGAGGATCACTATGAGTCCAGTCTGTGTAGTGAGACCCTGCAGATCCTGTACTAAATGCAGGAAAACAAACAAACAAACAAAAAAAAAAAAAAAAAAAAAAAAAAAAAAAAAAAAAAAAAAAAAAAAAAAAAAAAAAAAAAAAAAAAAAAAAAAAAAGAAAAGAAAAGGTAATGATGAAGTTGAGTGAAGGCAATGAAATGAAGACCATGAAAGTAGAAATGGGAAGGGGCAGGAAATTCTGGAACCAGGCATTGCTCAGACCTGAGGGCACTGTGGGCACACTGTGTGGGTGAATGGGAGGAGTGGCTGGGCTAAGAAGGTTCCTGGGGCACAGGCTTGAGTGCTGTGACTCTGTACGCCCATGGGGCATGCACATGGATGTCAGGCAGAGAGTTGGAATAGTGGATGGGAAGCTTAGAGGAGGACTTGGGCTGGAGAGAGGGCTGGAGGTCATCAGCCTGTCCCCCAGTCACTACAGTGTGCAAACCCAGTTATATGCTGGGGAACTGTGGTGTGAGGAACAGTCTCTGCTCACCTGGGGCTCAGTCTAGAGAAGATAGAGAAACTTAGTAGTGATGAATCAGGGAGGAAGTGTGACAGAGAAGACAGATGTGATGGCCACCTAGAAGACAGATTTGCCCCTGGTTTGCAGAGCACAGCAAGTGCAATGTTTTCTTCCACCTCCCAGCAGCTTGGTGTGGGAAGTCACTCCTAGACCTACTAACATGTGCAAGGACCCTGCAGGCTCTGCAAGGTGAAGATAAGCTGTCCAGAGAAGGACAAGACATGTCACTGTGACTCCTATCACCTTTGTCAGGGTCTGAGAAGGCTGTAAACGACATCACATGCCACAGGTCATAGGTTCTTCAGGACTAACCCTCACTGCCAGCAGGTCCTGCAAGGCAAGGTATGGCAGGCTCAAAGTGGGACTGGCTCAAGTTGAGCTAGGTTCTCAGTCTTGTAAAGACACCTTGCCCTGGAGAAGTTGGGCACTTGCTAAACACCATCTGTTTTCTTGTGAGAACTGCTCTTCCCCATTCCATCCACTTATAGGAGGCTGTCAGTCACAGTCCCCTGCCCCAGACAGGAAGAGAAACAAGCTGTGGCTGCACCTGTCTCAAACTCTTCAGCCTGGCCTCAGTATCTGATGCAGATGTGGAAATGTGTCCTGCCATAGACTGTTAAGTGCCCTCAGGGAACTGACTCCAGGGCTTCACAGCCTTGTGCTGTCTCTTCCATACTGACTCTCTCTTAGGCCTGTGACTTGCCCTGACCAATGGGACAATCACAAAGGCAGTACAAATACAGGTTTGTTAAATGCTTGTCCATTAGGACTGGTTCACCTAGAACACTCCCTCTGTAAAGAACCCTAGAAGGCCCTGTTCCTACAATTCCACTCCCAGGCTGTTTTCCTACTGCAGTTTTTCTGTGCTTGCTATGGAACACCAGGGTTCCATAGCCATGTTTTTTTTTTTTTTTTTGTTTTGTTTTTTGTTTTGCGGAACCAGGGATTGAACTCAGGCCCTTGCGTTTGCCAGACAAGTACTTATTCTACGGAATCATCTCCCTGGCCCCAATAACCATGTTTTATTGGCTTTTGAAAACTGCAGCCATCGTCTACAACCTCAAATTGGATTTCTAAATATTGTACATATGAATTTATAAAGTTTCTTTATGCTATAAAATGGCCTTTTAACCAGTTGTTTCATGAGCTTTATAAAGTTGCACTTGGTGGAAATGAGGGAAGGCAAGAGAACATATAAGGGATTAAGGGGCTGGGGAGATAGCTCAGTGGTATAAGCACCTGCCTGGCAAGTGCAAGGACCCAGGTTCCGATCCCCAGTACCACATGCTGTGCCGGTTACTGAAACTGGTGGTGGTGGTGTGTGCCTGTAATCCCAGCACTTCGGAGACTGAGACAGAAAGATCTCTATAAGTCCGAGCTGCATAGTGAGACCCTGTACAAAAAACAAAACAAAACAATATATATATATTTTTGTTGTTGTTGTTTGTTTTGTTTTTTAAATTTAGTACAAGGTCTGCAGGGTTTCACTGCACGGATTGGACTTGTAGTGAGCCTCCTGTTTTCAGGCTCCCAAGCGCTGGGATTATAGGCACACACCACCATACCCAGTCTCAGTTGCTGTCTGAGCACGCCCCAGGGGCGGGGCTGGCACTGGCACACTAGGGATAAACCCCAGTCCCTGTACCTGCCTAAGCAGGTGCTTTAGTCTGCTGATCTATCTCACCAGCCCAAAAAATATTAAAAAAAAAAGATTTAAAATGTGCGATGTACTGCATCAGTTCCCTATAATGAATGCAATCGTTATATACTGCAAACATGTAATCCATGTAAAAGTTTGAAATATATATGTATATGTATGTATCTATATCTATATCTATATATATCTCTATATATCTATATATGAATGTTTTTGGAAGAAGGATTGTACTTCTAAAAAAGAAACAATATAAAACTACCATCACAAGAAAATGATCATTTCATTCCAGAAGATTTAGCACCAACGGAAACTCGCTTCACATTGTCCATAATGGGTCAGTCAGTCAGCTCCAGCTATGGGGCCAGATATGCCTACCACTTGTTTTTACAAATAAAATTTTATTGTACCACAGCCAGGTTCAGTCACTTACGAGCTCTCTGTGGTTGCTTTGTGCCACAGAGATCTTATGGCCTGCAAAAGATAAAATATATACAACCTTTTACCAAAAAGTACCATCTCGTTTTTATAACATGAGAATTAAAACCAACCTAAATCCCCTAAAAGAGGACTGATCCAATTGCAGTGTATCTCTCCAGTGAATGATATGCAAGACCTTTAATGGAAATGCTACTGTACCAGGGTATCGCTCAAGCTCAGCTGCACACTGGAACTACCTGGGAACTCTCTCAACAAGCCTTAACCACAGCCCCACCAAAGATAATTAAATTTGATTTTGGGGGTGGAACTCAGTAATCTATTTTTAAAGCTTCCTCACGGAATTCTGAGGTCAAGCTACTGTTGTACATGAATGTTCAATTGCATAGATGTCATGGCCATCTATGTAATACTATAGAGTAAAGAAAAACAAATTTTCACACACACACACACACACACACACACACACACACGACCAATAAATGCAGAAGCACTGACAGTGGTCATCTATGTTGGTTGAGACTGAAAGACATTAATTTTATTTCCTTTTGCTTATCTGCATTTTCCATATATTCTACAATGAACAGTATATCTTGTTTTTTGTATAACCAGGGATTGAACTCAGGCCCTTGCGCTTGCCAGGCAAGTGCTTAATATACTTTATAACAAGTGAAAAAAAAATCAGTAGCTTAAAAACCCATTTTTTGCTTTGGGAAAAATAAAGAGAAAAGCACATAATCAAAGTACACCCAGATTATCAATATGTATACTGTAGCTCCATACAGCAGGGCCCAGCCTCATGGAGATCCTGGGACCTTTCAGTAAGACAGGCACTGCAGCCTCTAAGCCTTGAACTATTAAAAGGGATGAGTCTGTCCTGAGGCAGTGGCACAGACCAGTTTATTCAGGAGGCTGAAGCAGGAGAACAAAAAGCTTAAGCCCAACTTAGTGAGACATTTTCTTGACTAAAAGTGAAAGTAGAAAGCGTTGGAAAAGTATCTCAGTGGAGAATGTTTGCCTAGAAAAAAGGGTGAATTTCCTCACACTCTCCTTGCAGGATTAAATGCAAATTCCCCACATGAGCCTAGACACCTTTATTCAGTGCCTGGACTTGGCCTGCAGTATGTTCAAGGAGCATACAATGGGCAGGAGAGGTTGTGGAGGGCACCAGCTCAGAACTGAGACCGTCTCTGTGAGGCATCTCATCTAGAAGGCCAAACTGCACAATTCTAGGTGGGCTGGTCCTGAGGGTAAGGGGAGAAATTACTGCATGACCACACCTACCTATGGGTCACAACCAAGAATTACATGCTCATTAGGACCTTGACCTTTTTTGATACATACAGACTTTTGTTCCACACTCTGGGCCTGCATCTTGGTCTTGGTCTTAGGATTCCTTTTGAGATGGGCAGCTTTTGACAGACTTCTGTGAGTACAAATGAATGAAGGTACTAGATTGCTACCTGTCATCTGCTCCTCAGTTCCTTGTTCCTGGCTTTGGCCCACCTGCCTTTCCAATACTGCCATTGATAAAGTGCTATCTTTAGCACCAACATCACATGTTGTAAATTCTCAACATAATGTAGTGAGGGGGTAGGAAGGAGACCTCTTTCTTGGATCATTATGTGGGCTTCACCTTGCCTGGAAAAGTTACAAGCTTTTCTCCAGAAAGCTAAACCAAAACACCCACCATCTGTTACCAATGCCCACTAGTTTAACACATGAACCAAAGAAAAGAGAAAAAAAAAATACAATTATGCTTAAGAGAGTACTCTACAGAGTAGTAGCTAAGCCCACAAGCTGTTGTTAAACCTGGATTCAAAATTCTTCCACTGCCTTTGTCATGGTTTAGGGTTTTATAAGGGAAACAGTTTATAATATTGTTTTATAATGAATTACTCAGGGGCCAGGGAGATGGCCCAGTAGAATAAGTGCTTCCCTGGCAAGTGCAAGGGCCTGAGTTTGATCCCTGGTTCCACAAAGAAAATTATAATATTATTTTATAATGAATCATCCAAAGAATCATATATGGGGAGCACAGGAAATCTGCCTGCACTAAAGACCAAAGAATCTAGCTGAGGACTTGGATCCTAATATCCTACATAAGCCCAATAGAAAACCTAGAGCCATAACAATGCCTCTCACAAGTCCAACTGGAGTCCTAGAGCCCATGACAAAGTCTCCTGCAGGCCCAGTTCATAGATCTATGCTAGGAAGACCCAAAGGTCAGTGGTGGAAGCTAGAAAGTCTGTGCCAGTGGGATGAAGGATCTGTGCTTTCAGGCTGAGGGATCTGAACTGGAGCTCGGAAGCAATGCTCAAGGTAAGCACCAGACCTCCCCTCAAAAGTCCCACAGCCATCCTCAGTAATAGTGAGGTCCTGAGCTCCTCCAGCGATGAGGAAAGCTGAGTTCCCATCAGGAAAGCCAACATGACAAGTTTCTCCACAATGCTGAGCAGTGCACCATCTTCCCTTTGGGAGCCAGGAAGCAATATTCAAGGTGAAGAACAGAACTCCCCTAACATGAACCAGTGACAGTGAGGTCCTGAGCTCCTCCTCTGACAAGAACAGCTAAGTTCATTGGGAAATTCAGGATGACAGGGTCACCCAGCAGAATAGCCCAAGAGACTTAACAGCTCCCCTGACAGTTCTAGCAAGCTTCTCCCAAACAGCACCCCTTACAGTGAACCCACAGCCTCTCCTGTTCTGCCTCTTCTGCTGCTGGCAACCTTCCTCGGGTGGGCTCCCCACACACAGCACCACGCTAGTTCAATTCTGTTGGGTGTAAAAAGTTGACCACCAGTTAGAACTCCATTATAGCTTCCTACCAGCTCTGTAACTGAACAAATTGCTAATCCTTTGTGCAACTAATTTCACAAAACATAGTGAAAGTGAAACAATGCCATGTCTAGCACTTGGTGCTGTGCCCCCTCCAGGCTGGCAGAGTTCAGTGTTAACAATAAATATTACCGGGCAGCTTCCATTGTAGCATCCCAAGCAAGGATGCCCCACCTCATCACCCCACCCTCATTGCCTCCATTAAACCCCTCCCTTCCTCCCCCTTAGGAAAAAACTTTTCCAGTGTAGTATTTTTTCTTTTTTTCACAGAGCCAGGGCACTGAACTCAGGCCCTTGCGCTTGCAGGGAAGCGCTTATTCCACTGAGCCATCTCCCCAGCCCACCCCCTTTTAAAAAATTATTTATTTGGTACAGGGTCTCACTATGCAGCTCAGACTCATAGTGATCCTCTTATCTCGGCCTCCTCAGAACTGGTATTACAGGTGTGTGCCACCATGCCTGGTTGTTGTGGCCATGCATTTAGGGTTAGGGTTAGGGTTAGGATTGAACCTGGGTCCTTGTGCTTATCAGGCAGATGCTTAGATCACTGAGCTATCTCCTCAGCTCCTCTAAGGCTGTGATGTTGCAGCATCTAATGCTGAAAATTGTCCTGCTGCATGATTGCGGGCTTCAGGCAAAGTGTGTGTGTGTGTGTGTGTGTGTGTGTGTGTGTGTGTGCGCGCGCGCGCGCGCCTGTGTGTTTCTAAATTTATTAGAAATTTACAATCCTATGTGTCATTTTCTGTAGCTCCACTTAAATTCTTGAGTAACAGACTTGGAGTTATGACTTCCACTTAGCTGGAGTCAAAACATATGTTTAAAAGGATCTGAAAGTACAGGGAGGTTTTCTTTCTTTTCTTTTCTTTTTTTTTTTTTTTTTTTTGGCAGAACTAGAGGGTTGAACTCAAGCCCTTGAGCTTGTCAGGGAAGTGCTTATTTCACTGAGCCGTCTCCCTAGCACAGGGAGGTTTTCTGGTATTGAGAGACCAACATAGGGTGGAGTTAGAACCAAAGAGACCACGGTCCAAGTCCCAGATCTACAGGGCATAAAAATTGTTTAAATCCACCTCTTCACAGGTGAAGGACCCAAATGGACCGAATTCCTAGCGACGAAGTGCCCCAAACCCCTCTTCCTATACACGGTCCACTTCTTCCCTCTAGTGGCCACTGGATAAATTGCACAGCACGTATCTCGGCAAGAAGACCAGGAAGTGGAAGGAGCCTTTTCTATCTTCCTGGTACTGGTGGTGTCAACTACGCTTGCTCCAAAACTCCCTTTCCAGAAAACATATTTTATGTAACTGTAGTAATTTTAAGATATTTAAGGAACCTTTTTGAGTTTTCTATAAAAGCACAGCAATATTCACAGAATACAATTTTATAATATTGACATGCATATGCCTGAGATTATCAAAGTGAAGATAGTATCAGTTTACACATTCTGACCGTCTCTCTGTGGCGTCGTACCATATGGTGTTATTCAGTTTTCTGTTATTATAGAGAAAAGGCTCGTTTGGCGTATAGTATACTTGAAACGTTGGCCTGTTGTTTTGGGGTTGTGGCAAGGATCGGTGTGGAGTCACACTGTTCACCTAGGTCGGGGGGAGCAAACAGAAAGAAGAGACTGAGATTCTGCAGTCCCTTTCAAGGGCATATCCCAGTGATACAAGATTGCCCACTAGACCCTACCTATTAAATGTTCCACCACCTCCCAGTATCACCAAGCAGGGGACCAAGGCTTTAAGACAAGGCCTTGGGGAACACTTAAGATCAACACCATAGTAAGAGGCTTCTCCACATCTTATCCTATATGCTTTGGAAAAAATACAGCTCCATCTAAAGTGTAATGGGGACCTGCTAAGTACTATTTCAGGGTACAGAGACTGTGCGAAAGAAAGTATTTAGATAAAAGCAAAACCAATAAGCTCATCAGATCTTTCATACTGAGAGAATAGATTTAAGCATGATGTACTGTTTCTTTCCTCTTTCTTTCCTTCCTTCCTTTTTTCTTTTTTATTTTCTGAGACAGGGTCTTGTTCTACAGTTCAGGCTGACCTTGAGCTCACTATGGAGCCCAGGTTGGCCTCAAACTCACAATGATTCTCCTGCCTCAGCCTCCCAAGTGCTGGGAGTGTAAGCTTGTAACATCTTGCTTGGCTGAAATATCACTTTCTAATAGTGCTGAGGATACAGTTTTTTCCTGGTTTTTTATTCTTATTCATAGTTCTGTAATACTCACAAATTAATACACAGCTGTAAATGGAAATGGAAGAAAAATTTCCAATATTAAATATATCACATTTCATGCTACTCAAATTTGTATCTATGTCTAGCCCTCAAATACACCAAAATACTGATTCTTTTTTTTTAATGTATTTAGTACAGGGTCTACAGGGTCTCACTACACAGATTGGACTTGTAGTGATCTTCCTGTTTTCAGCCTCCCAAGCGCTGGGATTACAGGTTCATGCCACCATGCTCAGTCTCAGTCAAGGTCTTAGTGTGCATTCAGGGGGATTGAGCCCTAAACAAGTACTTTAATCTGAGCTATCTGGCTGACCTCAAATACTAATTCTTTACCCTGGCGATTACATGGCTATTTAGGGCTAGAATTGTGCATGTTAATTTGAAAATAACAATAAAGACTGGGGATGTGGCTCAGTGGCAGACCACTTCCTTAGTATGCACAAGGTCTTCACTCCCCCCAGGCCCACAAAATCAGTTAATAAATGACTATGCAATCTAATTATGTTTTCCGCAATTAAGGTAAATTTTTTAATTTATTAAAATGATTTTGATAAAAATTTGATATCCATTAGTTCTAACTTTTATCTTTCCTATTTTCTTTCATAAATACCTTTCTTTATTTTTGGCAGAACCGGGGATTGAATTCAGTCATAAATACCCTTTAATATTTGAAAAAAATCTGAGCTTTTAGAGAAGGATATATTAGAAATTAATTATGAAATTTTACATATACTTTTGTTCAATACTGGGTGCTGGACCCAGGATCTTCACATGGAGCTACATCCCAGGCCTGTTTATTTTTTTACTATAATTTTTAAAAATATTTTTTGTTTTGAGATGGGGTCTTACTAAGTTTCTCAGGTGGGACACAGATTTGTAATCCTCTTGCCTCAGCCTCCTATTGTACTGGAATATGATTATTATAATCTGCAGATATATTTTATTTTTATTAGCACATATGTGTAGTACATAATGATTATGTTTATCATGGGGAGTTGGCACATGACATATATTCATTCTATTTTTATCCCCTCTGTCTCCCTTCTATCCCCCATCTTCTATCTCTTGGACCCCTTTTCCTATTGTTTTTATATGTATGTGGTATAAAATGACCATGTTTTTCAGGAGAACTTGGTACATGTACATAACACATCGCATCTCTCTTTTTAAAAATCTCATTTCATCCCTGTTCTGGTTTGTATCTAGATGCGCCTGTCAAAGCCTCTCACACTCACAGGTGAGGCTTTTCAGTATCTGGATCAAGGATGCAATGCTCAGATTAAAGGTGCATTGTACTAAATTAGGCCACTGCTTGATTAAACACAGTTCTGGGTTTAGATAATGGGGAGGCCTACTCGGGTGGATGGCACCATCCTTAAGAGCTTCCACCTCGCCGCCTCTGTCCATTCTGCTGCTTTGCTGCTTCCTGCCCGTCACGCACTGTTTCTCCTCTGTGATGCCTGTGACACGCCATCTTGCCTTGGAGACAGCCAGCTATGGATTGACACCTCTACAAAGTGTGGACTGAAATAATTTTGTTGAAGTGATGAGAAAACTTTTCCCCCTTCCACCTTTCTCTGACTTTTGAGTCTGTTTCCATATGCTAAATATCTTTTTTTTCTTTAAATTTATTTAGTATAGGTTCTACAGTATCTCATTACACAGATTGGACTTGCAGTGACCCTCCTGTTTTCAGCCTCCCAAGCACTGGGATTACAGGCACGGGCCACCACACCCAGTCTCAATTGCTGCCTCAGCACACCCCAGGGGTGGCGCTAGCATGGCATGCCAGGGATTGAACCCCAGCCACTGCGCTCTGCCTAAACAGGCGCTTTAGTCCGCTGAGTTATCTGGCTGGCCCATATGCTAAAGATCTAACTTGCTATTTCCTGTTGTCTGTCTTTTATTTTGCTCTTTATTTATACTTCAGGTTTCTCATAGAAGAGAAACAATCCAATATTCAAGCTTGTGTACCTGACTTATTTCATACATGATGGTCTCAAGCTGCATACCCATTTTTCTACAAATGACTCGTTTATCCTTATTATAGATAGCACTCCACTGCATGTAACTACCACATTTTCTTTATTCATCTGTTGATGGGAAAGACTTTCTTTTCCTACACTGAAGGAATCTGTCCCTTTTGTCTGGCATTTGTGCACCGGTACTTTGCAAACACTTTCTCCTTGTATCTTGCTTTATGTCTTTTTAAGGCACATATGTTTCTTTTTATACTGCGCACCCCTTGAGGGCAGCTTCTGTGTTTGTTGAATGAATGTGCGTTATGGACTTGGCTTCCCGGCACACAGTAGATGCTCATAAGTGCAGAAAGCACGAGTGGGTGAAGGGATCCAGTACTGATGGGTGGAAGGATGTGAGAAGAAGCCTATGGATTCTTCAGCCCATACGCTCCATCTAGCCTGTTGGGCTTTGCTCTTTCTTTCTTTCTTTTTTTTTTTTTTTTATGAGTAGAATAGATTTATTGAGGGAAAGAAAGCTCCTGTCCAAGAGAGGGACAGGAGGGGGGCCCGAGAGGGTAGTTCCTCCTGCTCTTTCTTTCTGATTGATTTTCTTCCTCTTTCTCCCATCTCCTGTCTCACTAGCTGTGTCCCCCCTAAATCCCTGAGTCCCCCTCTCCTCCATTGTAAGCACTATGCCTAGCTTTTGTAGAGTACAACCTCAACATGTACAAAAAATGCGGATGGAAACTCTGATCACACCTTCCAGATCGGCAGTCACTGTTGGTGCAATGATTATAAGAATCACTCAGAAAATTTTGGCATTTTGTGCTCTCCAGGGCCCTTGAATGGGAGAGGTGAGAGAGGAAACGAGGCTGTAATCAGAGAACCTCTCTTCCCACCTACAGCCTCAGAGAGTCGGGGGACCCTTTCTCAGCAAAGGCTTGACCTAGTGTCCCTTGTGTCCAGTCAAGTAGAATACAGGCAGAATCCCTTAAGCAGAGTCCAGAAAGGCTGTGAGCAGCCAGGAGTACTAGAGCAGCAGAATTATCCAAGGTAGTGACTGCACTGTAGAGGGTCTCAGAGCCGTGGGAAGCTTCTTATTGTCCAGGAGAGCTCTGCCAGCCTCTCCCGCACCGCTGAATTGCATTTGAAGACGAGGTCTTGCTATGTAGTTCAGGCTGGCCTTGAATTCATTACGTAGCCCAGGCTGGCCTCAAACTTGAGATGATCCTCCTTCCTTAGCCTCCTGAGTGCTCGGATTACAGACGCGCATCACCTTGCTCAGCAGTGCTGGACATTTAGAAAACAACCTTCATTTCCCTTCCCCAACTGGTGCCTTCATAGAGAAAATAATTTCATTTTTTAATCCACTCATTCTTTCACCCTATCACCAGACCATATAACCTCTATTAGATGCCAAGAATTATGCTTAGTTTTCCTAATGAAAAAAGTATAAGATGTTGATCTTTGAGGCACCAAAGGAGCTGATAAACTAGGGTAGGGGAAGAAAAATACATGAATTAATAACAAATGATCCAATTTTACACTTTCAGCTTTTATTAATACATGTATATATTGCATCCTTTTATAAAATGACATAGCTGTTGAAGAAAGAACCAGTGGTATAAGAAATCCACATTAATGTATAAAATATTTAGAGTTAACAATATATTGGTATTTGCATTTTCAGAGAAGCTTATTAATGCCACGAGCCTCTCATAGTTTCAGCTGCTTGTGACATTCTTAGGTGTGTGTGTCTCTCTCTCTAACAAAGGTTAGTGACTCCCTGTAGTGGGGGTGTGGGTGTCAGGTTCATCTCTGCTGTTCAGCTCGTACTTTTGAGGGTAGTTATTGGACGAAAAGATAGAAACACCTTCTTTTCCATGCTCACTCATAGCCCTAGTTTTCTCACAGAGCCACCTTGGATGCTTTCAGCAGCACTATTCTCCACCAGAGGTCAGGGAAACCCTCCAGTTAATCAGGGCCTCGGAGGATGAGCAAAACTGCTGGGGTTTAAAAATAAGTAAAAAAATCATTTAGACTTCAGTGGTGTTCT
>PVKA01009593.1:0-67786 GCA_004027165.1 Ctenomys sociabilis | reverse complement strand
ATACATGTACTGCACATAAGGGATGGAAGCATTAGGTACTAAAAACATGAAAAAAAAAAAAGGAAGGGGATGAAGAGATGGATGGAGGAGAGTAGGAGAAAAGCAGCGGGAGATAAAAGAGGAATTGAGATGCATTTTGCATATATACCAGCTCCCCATAAGGAATGTAAATGTTATATACTGTAAACATACTAATAAACAAAAGGAAAACATTACTAGTGCCCAGATAGGAGGTACAGTTAATTCTCTTTCAAAAGGGCTAACAGTGATGTGTTGTGATTCATCAAATATTCAGCAGTTTATATAACACTGTTATTCAGTGCTAACTCATAAATTAGGCCAATAAAACCCACAAGGACAAAGTTTCTCCTCTGCAATGGCATTGTCTCCATCAGGGGACATCCAAAGAGTGTGAATGCCTGCAGAGACCTAAGGGCACACAGCAGATTCGGCAGTAAGCAGTGTGCCAAAGAAGTCTCTTCCTACACAAATGCAATAAGCCTTTCCCAGAGTATTATGGAGCTGGGAACAAAGTGTATCTGATGTGCTAGACAGTGTAACTCATTGCCAGTGTTCAAAGACGTCATCCTTTCAAGCTACTAAATTGTGCAGTCGGTTTGTACTGAGGAACAAAATGCTTAATTTCTTGTACTTGTTAGTTATGAGCTTTCCTGACTTGCAAAGAATGTCTTCAAAGGTTTCACGGCAGTCATTATGTGCACGGATCAGAACCGAGGGTGTAGCTAGGTGGTAGAGTGCTTTCCTAGGAAGGGCAAGCACAGGAATTCAATCTCAAGTGCTATGAAAACCAGAAAGAAGAAGCTTAAGATAGCTAGTGGCTGTAATTGCTGAAACTGCCATCTTTTTAAAGCTTGCTTTTGACAAGTTTTGTTAAACAGACAACAAGCAACCTTGGAGCAATGTTAAACTTGCTTCACAAAGAAACACATAGCAATGCATGGGCCAACCATTATGTAAGTGTAGGATACCAGTGTTTCAATTCAAACAAAAGAAAAATAGTTCTTTAGGGGAAAAATGAGCCCATAGCAAGAATACTACAGAAGACCAATGCCCGGGAAAACGGTGGGCCCTGAAGACTGCTGCAATGCCCCCTCTGCTTGTTCGTGATCCTTTGGTAGAAGCGAGGTCAGGTCTCAGGCAAACGTCTGAGATGAAGGCACCAGGAGCAGAAGCCAAATTTACAAGTGGGTCAGCATCATTGCCTCCATCACTAGCTAAAGTCATCCCAGAAAAGGATTCTCAAATTAGAAGGCAACTTCTCGGGTCAGATAAAAGGGGATTAACAGCTAGGGGCACTACTTCTACACCCCTCATATTCCAATACTCCTCTTCTAAAAACCTGAGTGCTTAGAAGATTTAAGGTGACAGATTTGTGTGACTGAGGTAAAAAAGAGTCCGGGATTATTTGCTTTTGTCCCTCAGCATTTAGCAATTTCCCTGAGTTCATCCTTAGTGCCAGGGCTTAAAGAGCAGAAATAATATATGCTTAGAAGACTAAATGCCTTATATCTTAAAATTAACTAAAAACAGATGGCCACTCATCCTAAAAATGCCAACATGTATGTGTGAGATTGAAAATCCAGAATATCTAAATCAGGTAGAAAGAATATTTCTTTGTGAGATTGTAAAGCACTCTGTCTGCAGCCTTTCTTAAATGGTTTTTTATTACGAAGCTGTAGTACTCTCCTAGTTACCATTTCTAACTTCAGAGTTATATGAAACACTTGTTCTCCTATAAGTTATGAATTCATTAAAATGAATTTTAATGTCAAGAAATGTCAATATTGGTTATTAATAATATGCCAGCGTAATTGGTTGTTTGCATTTTTTTGTATTTGCTCTCAAAAATGAAAAATAATGTTCCTATTGAGGGGTAATAACTCCACAAAAAAGTAAATGCTTTTGAGAAATCTTAGTCATTTTGACACTTAGTGTCAATGATGCTTCTATTGTCCATCCATGTGTAAGAACTTTATGCAACCTGCTTTCATTGGAAGTGTGTTGGAGTATAATGTTCCTATAAATACATAATAATCTTATTCATGCTTTTCTTTCATCTTTATTCATTTAAGGCCTGCATTAGAAGAGAAAAAACTAAGAGGTTCTTCCTGATGCTTTGAAAATGTAGATGCTTTCACTATCTTTTAAAAAATCTTAGACTTTATTTTTACAGCGCTTTTAGGTTCATAGCCAAATTGAGGGGAAAGTGTGGAGATTTCCCTTAAGCTTCTGGCACCTACACATGCAGACCCTTTTCCCCCTTCCCAAAGGCCCCACCCAAGAGATCCACTCATTATGCTTAATGAGCCTGCCTTGGTTCACCAGGGTCATACTGAGCCCACTGCTTACCACGGGACTCACTCCTAAGGTGTGCTGTGCATTTCATGAGCTTGAGCAGTTGTGAGACTCCCTGCATCCACCACTGCAGTACTGTATAAGGCATTGTCACTGCCCTGAGAAATCGCTCGCCTTGCTCTTAATGCTGAGTTTGGATAAGACCTGATAAGTAGAATATCTCTCTGCATAGAGGTATGAAGTCATGTTGGGTAATGGGTTGTGTTGTTTTGTTTATGAAATGCTGTTTTACATTCACTCATAGGCTCCTGATTCAAGTCACCTTCAAGTGGGAACCAGTAGGGACTGTGTTTTCTCTATGTAGGTATAGCTAAGATGTATTTTCCCTTTGGTGGAACTAGTGTCCTCTAAAGTTTCATTGTTATTCCCCAAAATAAAGCCATTTTCACTATTTCCTCTCTTGCCATACAGGTAAAGAATGTTGTACAGGACACAAGCCTCAGGGTTTGCTCCCCTTTAAATAAATTTTTGTAACCAAGTAGACTTAAGAAATGATGTGGGTCTGGGGAGATGCCTCAGTGGAGTCAGAGCTTCCCTGGCAAGCACAAGGGCCTAAGTTCAATCCCTGGTCCCACCAAAAAAAAAAAAAAAAAGAAATGATGTATAATAATTTCCTTTTGTATATTTACAGTTACAGTTAAAAATCTATGAGTACTTTAAAGCACCTGCTTAAGCAGACCCAGGGGCCAGGGGTTCAATCCCCGGCCTGCTATGCCAGCCCCTTCCCTGGGGCCTGCTGAGACAGTGATAAGACTGGGCGTGGTGGTGCTCACCTATAATCTAGCACTTGGGAGGCTGAAAACAGGAGAATCACTGAGTCCAACTTATGTAGTGAGACCCTGTAGACTCTGTACGAAATACACACAAAAAAACCCTAGTAGTCTCTTCCAAATAATTGATCTAATTTCACTTAATTCAATATTTTCCAAATTTATTTAACCATGTAACTCTTAAGTGATTTTTAAATGTAGGTGGACGCTTTCAACATTCACTGGGCTTTTTCAAAATGTAGATTCTGGTAAAATGCAACAATTACAAGGTAACTCATTTTCTTATTGTTGTTTAAAACAAAAATAATGTATGGATAGCTTATCCTTTCAGGTTTTAACTTCTTCTGTATGATATTTCAGTATTATATTTGATGCTTTAAAATGGTGAATCTGGACACTATGTCCCAGGCTTAGTAGTAGTTCTCAGTCATTTCATTATTGGTTATCAATTGGTGAAATATTCTTTCAAATTATGATGAGAGAGATTGACAATAATTTATAATGTTATTTACACTATAGTATGTTAACACATTTGCCTTTCTTTCTTTCTTTCTTTCTTTCTTTCTTTCTTTCTTTCTTTCTTTCTTTCTTTCTTTCTTTTCTTTTCTTTTGGCAGAGCCAGGGATTGAACTCAGGCCCTTGCACTTGCCAGGGAAGTGCTTATTCCACTCATCCATCTATTTCCTTGTATGTTAACACATTTATAGTGAGTTTATGATCATATGAAATACATTTCTTACAAGATGAAAATTTGTTGAACCAAATAAGTCTAAAAAAAATCAAAGTCCTAGAATACTCCAGATTCCTATATATGTTTTAATGAAGGTGATGTAAAAAATAACTAATTTATAAGCAAATTTGAGTTGAAGTATACTTACATAGAGAACTACTTGTGAAATAATGAAAAAATATACAATTTAGAAATTTTTTGGTCTAGATTTGAAACTTTTTCATTTAATGTTTATGAGTTAATGGGGGAATTACTTAAACCATATGTTTCTTATTTTCATCATTTATATAATGAGCATGATATTGTATAACTTGAATAGCTGAAAGCCAATTAAGTTACATGATATGAAAAGCTTCTAGACTCACATTTAGCATTTAATAATGTATTAGAATTAATAAGCTCGGAATTCCTTACAGAACAAGTTACCGCAAAACCTAATTTCAAGTGTTCTGTTAATCACTTGCACATAACCGTATTTAATCTAAAGTACAAGTGATACAGCAACAAAATGATCCATACATTCCAAATTTAAGTGCAGTTTCTATTCAAAACTGTAACTTTCACATTTTGTTGGGCTTCTGTGCTCATACAACCCCTCCTTAACTCATGACCCTATTGCAATGCTAATAATGAATCCAACTCAAGTCGCTGAGCTGCCAGATGCTAGCTGCACATAACTTCTCAACAGTGTTTTACATCTGAGAAAAAGAACCAAGATAACCACGAAGGCTCCAGAGATCTCTTTGTGTCCTTTGTGAGTACTGAGGCTTGAACCAGAGGCTTCACACGTATCTCTATGCTAGCCTTTTTATTTTGAGATTCTTGCTTTGGAATCGTGTGAAACAAAATAATGACTTTTTACACACATTTGACTAGAAACTTTTGGGTTTTATTCTTCTTTCTTTTTTAATTTTTATTTTAAAGAGAAGAAAAACCATTAGAAACAATACAGAATTTCAAAAAGTAAGATGATACAAATTCAGCAATGGTTGTTACATTGCATATTGATGTCTTCAAAGCAGTTATTCAGAATACCAGATATAAGCATACAAAATTGGTCAAAAAATTAAGCATTAACTATTCCTTTTCATAAAGAAATAGAAATTGATAATATAATTATCAGCTATCTTGTGTGTATATGTATTTTTATATGTTATATTTTAAATATAATATAAATGTATATGTAACTTCCATTCCTTCTGTCTTTGCTCCTTTCCTTCAACTTGGTTGATGATGAACAATTACTTTCCTTTCACAATATCTATTATACCTTACATATTTTATTTACCCTTTCAGGCTCTTACACCAGGGATAAATTATGTTTATACACGTGGGTTTGATTTATTTCACCTGAGTATGATCTTTTCCCAAAATAACTGAAAAAAATCATACCACAGCGATGTATGTGCACTTCTGTTTATAGCAGTGCAATTTGTCATAGCTAACTAAGTCTTGGAAAGAGTCCAAAGGCCCATCAACTGAAGAATGCAGAAAAAAGATGTAGTAATCTTATACTATGGAGTATTACTCAGCCATAAAGAAAGATAAATTAAAAGATTTCACAGACAAATAGCCAGCTTTTATTAGATATAAATTTATTAACTTAAATAATATATTCATTACACAAATGCTCTATTACAGAGAAAAAAATGTATATATGATTAGAGCACTCATCAATTATGTGCAAAATGTTGGTTATACATAGAATCTTTGTGTGTTTCTGCATGTATGTGTGCACAGAGTAAAACACAGGTCATATGTGTGTTTGCCTCATATCTGGTTTGTATACAGCAAGTTTATAACAGTGGAAGAAGTATATGAATATTTTATCCATTTTATCAATTGTGCTTGGAATAGTGTTCCATATCATTTATCAATTCTAACCAGCGGTTTTCTATTTTGAACAACATATTTACCAACTCAGGATATTTTTTAAATTTCTGCCAAAATAAAATAAATTCCTCACTGTCACTTTAATTTACTATACTCTTACTATTAATAATATGAAACACATTTTGACTTGATTAACAATATTTTATTTTGTGAATTTAATATCACATTTGCCTGTTTTACTGGTTTTCTCTTTAATTTTTTATCATTATGGTGATAAATTTAAAATATTAAGAATATAATACCTAATTAAGAATATTAATTTCTTTGCATGCAACATATTTTTAAAATACTTCTATTTGTCCAGGGCCTGGTTTCTTTCTAGATGTATTAGTTCAGGACTCATTTATCAGTATTTGTAATTTAAAATAGTATCTTTAATTTGAACCATGCCATATGTTTTCTATTACAGTGGCTTTCATCTATGAACACTTCATTTTGTATTTTTCCAGAATAGAATCAATAACTTCTTAAATCAAAAGAACTTTAAAACTGCTTACTATTCAAGATAAAATAATATAATTTGAATAAATTATAAACTTTAGAGAAAAAGAAAATGAAAAATGTTTTATGTATCAGTAATATTCTTACTAATTATACATAATGTAAATTTTAAGTTCTATGACAACAAAAACAAAATAAAATAGAGGGCTTCAAATGATTTTATGTTTTATTTGTAAAGGAAAAACATATTAATTCATCCAGGGAGGCAATTTTTCTTAGCTCTTAACTCTAAATTATACAGACTTTAATACAAGAGACTGTAGAATCACACCTTAATTCACTGATTATTTACTTAATTCACGATGCTTGAGTACTTAAATTGTTTCATGCTAAAGTTCTGTCCATAGCTCTAAGATTACAAATCTGGAGATCTATGAACAGGTCTGTCCTTCATTCCTATACCTTTCCTCATCAGTTTTGTCATCTACCATACATCATGTAGAAGACACAGAACAAAATTGACTACTTGTATAGTGATTATTATTCTTTTGGTTGCAAAAAACAGAGGAAACTATTAGTGATCTATTTCTTTTTTCATTGAATGACTGGAAAGATCCTGGAGCACTTTATGGGACCCAAGAAAGCACTGACCAAGCAAGCTTCAAACGTGGCAGAATCCCAGACATTTCAAGAAGCTTTAGTACTTAACATTTGTGTCTCTTTCAAGAGCAGCACACTGGTCCTTGACTCCATCTTGGAATCAGCAAGTAAGATGCTCTAGTCTAGAAGTATGATAACACAGCCTCGCCCACACCACTCAAGCCAGAGTCTCTTGCATCCAGACCTAATTAGCACTACATTTTAAGAGTCTCTTGTGACTTTCATGTGCAGTTGTGGTTGAAATTCCCCCAAAGACTGCCTTTAATACACTTACGCTGTGAACAACCTTTCTGTACCCATTTTGTTCTCACACGCTCATTCAGAATCCTAAGGACAGACAAGGTGATTGGACCGAGCTGTACACCACAGAGTAGATCAGCCACGCCCACAGGGAGGCAAAGGAATCCCCACCAAGCTTGCAGAACAGTGTGACCAGCTTCCTTGGGTGCCAAGACCAAGACGTTTCCTGCAGCAGAAGTCCTTAGGTACTAAAACCGGGACAATTCCAGGTGAAGCAGTAGACCAGAGCCCCTAGGGAATGGGTTGAGGGGCATTTTATCAATGTACCACTGCCTGCAACCTTCCAGACCACAAGATTCATGGCATTTGACTTATTTCATAACTGATCTTCCTGAGGAGCAGGGGATGCAAAGGAATGAGAGTGAAGTGACAGTGACCTATCCCAAATTATTTAATCAAGTTAATGCTTAATGCATTCTTACCAAATTTAGTGCAGTATATTTGGAAAAGTAGATAAAACTGAGCTAACCTTGGTGATTGAGATTACAGAAATTATTTTATTAGTTTAATATACCAAATAGCAGAAAGATTATATATATATATATATATATATATATATATATATATCCATATATATATAGATATATCCATATATATGTTAACATTACCTTATAAAATCCTACATGAACTTTACATCAACTTCATAACCACTACAAAAAATCAGAAATATAGCAGTGGAGAAAGGTGCCTGACATGTTATCTCTGACAACCAAATGTCATCCTTTTTCACATTCTAAAATGAAAACATTAAAAAAGTAGGACAGTTTAGCTTTAAAATGACATGCTATTTCCAATGTCTCTTTCTACTCTCTGTTAGTCTTGGTCAAATGTCATTTTATTTTCATCATAATCGTTTTTAATTTATTGGTCGTAAGGCATGGTGAAAGAGAAGGTGACAAAACACAAGCCAGAGACTTTTCTGACTGTAATAGCAGATGAGGAAAAAGATCAAAATAACTTCTTAAATTATACACTCTGCAGATGAAGTGAATCATTATTCACTACAATGGGGCTTCGTGGAAGTGTACTGAGTAGCTTCCAGGAGAAGCAGTAAGATCTAGAGGTCCCCAGGACTCCCAATCCAAAACAATGAACATTGCACTACTCAATTGATATGTCAGTTAATGTATTACTAGAGAAACATGAAACACAAAATATACAAATGTGTAATAAATACACAGCTGGCTTATAATGCCAGCCACAGAGTGACATGAGAAAGCATGCAGAGGTGTCTGCATGTTGTGGTCTGAAAGTTTCACTCCAATGTCTGGAGCTCACTTCAGTGTCCCATGCCAGTCTGTACCAGGAGGCTAACAGGTCTGAGATGAAGGCTGAATGATTCCAGGTGGAAGCGGAAGCATCTGCTCTGGAAGCCAGGAGATGACATCCAAGGTGAAGTTGAAGACAGGAGCTCCTCCAGAGACCAGAAGCAAGTCTGTCTTCCTTTCTTTTTCTTTTATAGCATCTAGGTGACAGCCACTCTAGGGCTGGTCTTCTAATCCCTAGGCTGTAGCAGTGCTGAGCAGACTGAGTTAAGCTTCTGAACTTCTCAAGATGACAAAAATCAATCACCATTACACTTGCAAAAGCAAAACCTATGTGCAAGGGTGCTAGGTAAGTGGAAAGTTTCCCTCAGCAATGCAGAATAGAAGGCTGTGTTACATACACTGACTCCACATAGATTCTGCAAAGGAAAACCAGAGTCCACAGAGCAGGAAAGGAATAAATAATCAATATAGACCTGAATGCACTTGGCTACAAACCCCACCCAACCGATGAACTTCCACTACAAGGCACCCTGCTAAACTTGCACAAATATACAATCAATATTTTGAGAATTGTGTCCTATGAAACAAGTTTATTGTGTGAGTTCACAGTCAGTCAAGTCTCACAATTTTGGGGTTCCAAAATATATCATAATGATGTGAGCAATAAATGGGAAAAATCTTGAAACATAAGGAAAAAGAAATCAAAAGCAGTCTTTGTTCCCAGGAATGCCACACTGTTTTCAGCTATATCTTGTAGTTTGTCTGCCTTCTATCACAGAATTCCTCAATTAGGGAGTGGAAAATGGTTTATATTCCATAAAAGATTCAAGTGACTGCTTAAGAGAGTTGGTGGAAAAAACATGAAGAGAAGACAGTGTAAGATCAAATGTTTTCTAAACTAAAATTAAGCCAGCTAATATTAAAGAAAAGAAAATAATTTATGCAAGCATAAATTGAAATGACCTAATATAATTTTCTGGTTGAATTTTGCCTACAATGTGCTGTTGATTTCCCAAATAGTTACATTCAGTGTCCTTCACCCTCAGCACCTTAAGCAGCTGCTCAAATAGCTTTCTCTCAGAAAACCAGAGCTCTGGGTTACTAAGGAAATTCTGAGGTGTTTAACCACATTATTTGTGTTTCTTTGCCCTAGCCATTCTTGCTTTGATAGTACATTGGTATTCAATGAATCAATGTTTTCCTACAACTTTTCTACTTCTGTAACTTGAATTATTGTCCAAGGGCATCCTTTCCCTTGTCCTAACTTCTCAGCATATATTAAGCTCAGACAGATCCTAGGAAGGCTTACTTCAAAACTGCTCACCACACCCCAAACCTCAGCTGGGTGAATTCAGGTTACCTGCCCCAGAAGTATCTGTTGTCTGACTAGGAAATGTTTATGACCATCTCTGGCCCATAATAAAATAAGAAAAAGAATCCAACAGTCTCAGCAAAGTTTGCCAGAGACCTTGTGGCCAAACACAAGTTTTGTTCCTGAGGTTCTTTTGAAACCTGGCATGCAGACAATTACTTAACTCAAACCATAACTACCAAGGTGAACTTCTCAGCAATCTCAGGTCTTACAGCTCTCTGAGCTCAGTAACTCGAATTCCTGCCCCCATGAGTTCCCAGAAAACCCTCTATTACTATGTCCCCAAGGATGAGCAATCATGGATCAATAAGTCCTACTTAGAACTGAAAAAGGAAACAGAATTTCCCTTTGTCCTTTATGTTTATCATTAGATCAAAATGAAAGGAACTTTTTGAAATTTTTGCATTCTTGCTCAGATTGCCCCTTCATTGAATTTCAAGGACAAATAGAGCACTAAGACTCTTGATTCACCCAATCCAGTTCTCCATCTAGTGTGGGAGCTGAGCTCTCCAAACTCGTGTGGGAGAGAATGACACAATGGCATGGCTCATTCTCCTCATTTCTTTACCAACTTTTTTTGATGGATGTATTTTCTAACGGGTCAATATAATTAACAAGATAAAGTAACATGTCAGACTACTTTGTTTATTACCCCAAAAGTGAACTCCAGTGGTGTAGGTCACAGAGGCACCCCAAGGTGGCTCTGTGAGCACATGGACCTAATAAAGTCTCAGCGCTAGGTGCAGGGGCAGGCGTGGACGTGGCCTCTGCAACCAGAATGTCTGTTTTCTGGACAGCATAGAGAGGCTGAACTGATGCTGAGTGCCCCCAAAAGGGAACTTAAGACTCTCATTCAAGGATTTTAAGCCAAAAACCCTTAAAGCCCTCAAATGTATGCCCAGACAAAACTTTACAATAATAGAGAAAGATACAGTTCCTGGAGTTAGAGAAATACATGACTTGGGCTGTGAAGTTTCTCTCCTTCACTAGCAACAAATCACAGGTAGATGGTCAGGCCAGAAAAGAAAGGATTCAGCTTAATCTTCAGAAGGTCAAGAAACCAATGAAGTTACATTTTTAAAAATCGGATTACACTGTAAAGAAGAAACTTGAAGGTTATTAATGGAATCCACATTGCCATTGATACACGTTCTACTCATCTCAATAGACCGCATTTTTATGGCTTATCTAAATATTTAGTCATCTAAAGATCCCTCATTGTTGCAATCAGGAAGGAAAGGCTATGTGAAATACTGTATGGGGGTGAGTTGTAGCTGTTGCTTACAAAATACTTGAAAATATTTTTGAAGAGTGAGATACTATCCCCAAACCATGTCCTGTGACAGTTCTGCTTACCTCAACATGGGGATCAGGAAGGCAGCTGTTTCCAGAATAATGAAAGAAAGTAGGAAAAATTAGAGAAGAAGAAAAAATGTATAAGCAAATGACTAGAAGAGAAATGATTATTTTTAAAGGTCCAACGTCTGTCTCTCAGGATCAGTGCAGCCTGACACTGCTGTTTTGCTCAGTGCCTAGAGACCAGATCTCCAGAGCCAGCAGAACATATGAGCTTCTCCATGTTCTCAGGCAAGGGGTGACTCACCTTGGGAAGGGAAGAAGGGCTTAGTTGCCATGGAGCCATGACCCAAGCAAGACTACACTGGGAGAAACTGGGTAGGTAGACTAGCCCCATCTGCTAATGCCTTACTTCGTGGAAATGAAAGGCTCTTTGGATATCCAAGTGGAAAAACACCACCCCCAAAGCAATGGAGCCACCTTCACTTTTCATGCATCGTATTGAAAGAGGCCCATCAAACAGTCACAAATTTTGCAGTCTTCCTGATTGAACTTTAAAGCTAAAGGTTTGGCTCAGTTTAAACAAGGCTTTCCAAAACCAACTTACACTAGAGTACTAATATAATTCCTTTTTTTATTACAGGAGAACAACTGGCTTTAACACCTGCATGACATCCAACTTCAGCTGTCTAGTACATTTACAAAACAACCTGTAATTATTAAACAATTTGAATGGCCTTAAATTCATCCCAAACACTGGCTTTACCTTTGTGTGTGAAAGCTACCCTACATAAGGCTGAAAACACTTTGCATCCTCCACCTGAGCAATACCAGCTTTTTTCTGTGCCTCAAGGTTGTGTTTGTTTCAGTGTTTTTAGAGTAGTTCTCACTTCATGCATTTAATTATCAACGCTGGGGATGGCAATGTCATCTGAAATAAGAGGCGTTCTCTGGCTCTCAAAATTCTCATAGAATGATAGGTTGCATGAGGCTGCAACACCACCAGGGTACACCTGATGGAAACTCACCAAATTCCACACTCCAAAGCTGTGCTTTCCTGTACAAAACATATTGAAACAGAACCCTCTGTCAACACCTGCTATTGCCGGAACACAGCCACAGCCTGTGTCTCTCCATAGGGATTCTCATTGTGTTGAACTCTATTACAAAATTCAGAAAATCCACCACCTCATTTTCAAGGTGTGAATATGTCCCATCATTATCCATTAGTTACCGTGCACTACTAAGGCACCTTGTGCTGGCTATGACAGAGGGCATTTTCATAGCAATTCTGGACATAACTACCTCTACCACCTTGCCCCACAAGGGAAAGAAAAGACTGCATGTGCTGAAAAACTTATTAGAATTCTTCCTTCAATGCATCACCTACCAATCCATTGCCTCCGGGAAGCAACCTCTCAAGAGCTACAAGTGAGCTTTGTAGGAAAGGAAATCTCACTATTTTACACACAAAAAAACACTAAGGTTTAATCATTTTTTTCTCCAAATTTGTAGCTCCCATACTACTAACAGAAGTATACCTATTAGAATGGACTAAAATAAAATATGATTAATATACAATATACTTAACTCATAATATACTGTATTTCTGTTTTAAGGTAAAATATCATAACTGATACCCTAAAAATTTAAGATTCAGCAAAGATTTAGTGAGGACTAATGACCATTTGACACTGAAATGCATTAACAAGCCTATTTTTTCATATGTACTTCATTCTGCTATATTTTCTCATCTCAGCCCTTCATTAGTTTCTTAGGAGAATTTCACAATCCTGTAACCATTCTCAGTCTTTGAGTTCTTAACCCAAGTAGATAGACAGACAGACAGACCTATGAAATGCAACTAGCATTGATACATCAGTGTCATAGATTAAAGCTAATCAACACACACAACTAGTAAAATGTAAATTTTCTCTTCTACCTACATTTTCCTTATAAATTTTGTGCAAATGCATCAGAACACTACAAGCCTCATTTGTCAAGGCCATGACAAGATTAAATGGAGCAGGAAATGAGAGATTCATGTGCATTTGTAACTGTGCCTTCTGCCAAATGTGGCGGTGCATGCCTGCAACCCCAGCACTCCAGAGGGCTGAATAGCAGGACGATCACTGTGAGTTTGAGGCCAGCCAGGATTGCATAGTAAGTTCAAGGACAGCCTAAACGCCATAGTGAGACCCTGTCTCAAAAACAAACAAAAATTAGCCTTTTAAATAACATGCTGACACTTTCTTCATGAAACAAGAAATCAAAATAATAAATGAAACACACAAAAGAGGGAAAATATTCATGAATGTGGAAGGAAAGAAAAGGGCCCATGAGATAGCTCAGCAGACTAAACACCTACTTAGGCAAGTGCAGGGACTGGGGTTCAATCTCCAGCACCACGTGCCACACCGCCACCACTCCGTGGTGCCCTAAACTGGCCACTGACACCAGGTGTGGAAGCACACATGCGTAATCCCAGAACTGTGGAAACTAAAAACAGGAGGAGCACTACAAGTCCAATCTACATAGTGAGACCTTGTACCAAATCCAGTTTTTCAAAAAGGAAGAAAAAGCTAGTTTATTTGAACTCTAAACAAAAACATTTGAAAATATAGATATTATGCACAATTTTCTGAAAAAGTAAAATTCACCCTAGAAGTGCCACTTTTATTTCAAATAAAAATAAAATAAATAGAGGAACCTCTCAGAGATCTACTGTCCCATCTCAGAAGAACCACACAGATTCTTAGGGGAATTTGGCCATCTTAGCTTATGCTGTTATAATAGAAGATCATAGACTGGGTGGCTCATAAGAAGAGAGAGGCATTCTTCACTTTTCTAGAGATAGGGCAGTGCATGCTGAAGGCAGCAACAGATTCAGGGTTTGATAAGGAATGCTTTCTGGTTTGCAGATGGCTTTCATCTTTCTGTGAACTCATAGAGAGGAGGAGAAACAAGGACCCTGGAGTCTATTTAATAGGCCACAAATCCCATTGCTGAGGGGTCTGCCCTCATGACCTGATCGCCAAAGGCCCCGCCTAGCACCATCACACTAGATAGACCTCCATATTTTCCAGATTTCAATACATGAGTTTGAGTGGAAATACATAATCAGTCTATGCCATTTGCTATTTCAATGCAGTTGACTCCGATGCTACTTAACCTGTTTCACAGCATGGCAAAGGAAGGAAAGCACTCATGCTGTGGGTTAAAACCCAATAGGACACACAAGAAAGGACTTTTCAAACCACTCTCACCAGTGAGCATCAGTTCAAAGTGAGTTGAGGTAATTATTTTAGAGAGATTAAGCAGACTTCAGGGGAATTTGATAGAGTTAGAAAGCAAACTCTAAAAGATAACTCCAAAGCAATAGCAAAGTGTCCCCAGATTACTTTAAGCTCATTCATGCTAATAGATTGAACCTTCCATGAAGGGCACTGTTTTACAAAGTGTGGGGTGCAGATCACAGGCTTGGTGACCATCTGAGATGAAGCCCACAAACATAGGGTTAGGCTGGGAAAATAGCTCAGCAGCGTAAGCCCATGCCTGGCAAGTGCAAGCTCTCAAGTTTGATCCCTGGTACAAAAAAAAGACAAATACAGGTTTAGGAACCTCATCCTAGTCTTGTTGAATCAAAGTCATTCAGTGTTGAGGCCCAGGTATCTGACTTCTAGAAAGTTCCTCAACAGTTTTCTTCGACAAACACAATATCACAATAACTGCAGTGCTAAATAATGGCTCTCCTGGTGAGTGGCTCCTGTATATTATGACACTGCTTCTTAGAATATTAACTTTAGCAAATGAGCTATTAGAATATCCATTAACCAAAGCATATACTTTGATAGTATTTGTTGGTCAAGTTATCATTATGATCTATCCTACTGTAGTATTTTGTCAATTTACTAAAGTTCACAAAAATTTAAAGTGTTATTTCAATGTTTCCTTCAGAAACCACTTCAATGGCCTTTTTCTGTTGGATTATCTTCATAATGACACAGTACAACACTGACCATATATTTGCTAACAATATTTATATAGTTCTTATTATCTCATACACCAGATATTAGGTATTGTTAAAAGGATGCACTGTTTTCCCAGCTACTATATTGTATATTTCTTGTCCATATAATTGCAACAATTTCATAACAATCCTACCAGACTTAAATGTAAGAAAATATCTTTCAGTTATTTTTAATAGCTCATTTTAAAATCAGTTATAGCCACATTAGCTATAGGTAACTATCCAAGCACACGTAGGCAAGAAACTTAAGGCCATTTTGCTTATACAAAAAATTATGGATATGCTGTTGGATAAATTATACTCAGAATTATAATTGTATAAAAATAGCATATCATTGGCTAGTTGCTACAGGTAAAAATTCCTATTCTCTATCAAAGTAACTCATTTTTGCTAAAGTCATTGAGTCCTTTACTTATTTTTCATCAAGTCATTCAGCATCACCATATGCTTGTTTCTTAGATGACTGACAGAGAGTAAGAATAAAATTATGTTTCTGCCTTAATCTCATGTAATTTACACTGTTTATTGACACCATGGATAATATTAGTAAATATATTAATGTGATTTATACTACTATAACATTCATTGCTAACATAGTTGGTGACTTTCATGATAAGAATAAGCTGAAAACAATAAAGAGAACAGCATTTCTCATTCCTTTAACTTTTCATAGGTAGTGGAAATTCTGCATTTGATCCTACCACTAGGCATGGGTCTTCTTCAGAGGGTGTCTTTCACTTTGGGATTCCTTAACCCATTCCATGCAGAACTAATATATCATGACTGTTACTTAGGCCACAGTTGCTTTGTTCATCATACTCTATGAATTTTAATGACATCGTTAAGAGAGTATTTTAAAAACCAACGCCTAGGGGCCTGGGAGATAGCTCAGCAGTCTAAGCCCCTGCCTGGAAGCACAAGGACAAATTACGGCATGCCACGGGAACCCCACACTGATCCAGCCACCAAAACCAGTAGTGCTGGCACATGCCTATAATCCCAGAGCTGAGGAGGCTGAGACAGGAGGATCACTATGAGTCCAAACCATGCAGTGAGACCCTGTACCAAATAAATAAATAAAACATTAAAAAGAATGCCTACCCCCAATTTGCTTATATCTCTGAAAGCATTTTTTTTTCAAATTCAAAGCATTGTACAGTAAACCTAATATTAAAAAACAACATATTCACCAAAGTTGGAGAAAGACAGCATTGGTACAAACTAGCTGCCTTCAAGCAGCATGATTCTCCACTTGATCATGGAGCTTAATTAGGGCACTTTGGATCCTAATTCTACCCAATCCTCAACCTGGCAGTTAAGCCTTGCTTGCCACAGGAACCTTCACCAATAACCCCAGTTGACACTCCCTTACACTGTTTTCCCTCCCAGCTAAATTTAACACTCCATCTAATTAATGTTCTATGTAGTTTTTACAGTGTGATCAATGTTAATAATTAGCGAAAGCATATTTCAACAAGTGCTCTACCCAGTATTGTGTCTGTTCATGACATGGCAACCTCACTGGATTAAGAAATGACTTGCCCACTAGTAAAGCACACACTTCTCCTGTGTGTCCAGGCGGGTCGTGGAGTTACGAACTTGGGGAGTACATAAGGCCCTCCCCCACTCCTCCTCACACTGCTCCCCTGCTCTTCTTGCCAGATTCTCCTGCCGCGAGGTCTCTGCCTGGGAGCTGGCCAACCGTAGCTGAATTCCCTGAAACTGCTCACTAAAATAAATCTCTGTTCTTTCATTTGTGGACCTCAGGCACAGTGTCACAGTGAAAAGAAACCTGACTGGTATAAAGAAAGGTACCAGAGAAGTGGGCTTATTGCTATAACTGTACCTTCCCTTGTGGGGGAGATGCCTTCGGAGCTGGTTTGCTGGAGGAGTTCAGAAACAGTTGAAGATGTGATCTAGAAAAGATGGAATACAGTAAGGAGAGCCTGATAGGTGATTCTTATCAGAGCTCGGAAGATCAAAGTGCTGATAGGAATGCAGACAATAGCAGCTCAGCTTAGAGGTTTCAGTTGGGGACAAGACTCCATTAGGTTTTGTTTTTTTTTGTTTTGTTTTGTTTTGTTTTGTTTTGTTTTGTTTTGTGGAGCCTGGGATTGAACTCAGGCTCTTGCACTTGCCAGTCAAGCATTTATTCAACTGAGCTATCTCCCCAGCCCCTCCATTAGGTTTTGGACTAGAGATCTTGCATGCCACACTCTGAAAATAAATACATTTTGCCAATGTCCTGATATTTGCAGGAGTTTTTAGTTAAAGATGGAAGTTTTAAGACACTACAATATTCAGCTAGTGGCATACGTACTACTGGCTGTTTTAAAACAGATTTATAAGTGAGGAGTGGGGCCAAAACATAGAGAAGAAACAAACTTTAAAAAATTAAGTTTTGGCATGGAAGAAGTTATCCATAAAGTTTTGGTCAAAGGAGGTATAACTGGTCAAGAAACTAGCCCTACTATAAATAAATGAAGTGCTTTGTACAGGGATAAGAAGAAAAAATGCCTTGAGGGTATCTCAGGAATGAGTAAGACCTCACCCATGGCAGGCTCAAGGCTGGAGAATTCAATCCTTCATTTGAGAATGGAGTCCCTGAGCTCACTGCTCACACAGGACTTCCCAGGGAAGTGGTCCCCTGAGTTCATTTCACTGTGTTCAGCCATCCAGGTACTAGGAGGCCACTGCAGCCATTGTCCAAAGGGGCCTGGGTTCCTCTCTCTCTGACAACAGACATTAGAGTCTTTCTGTGATTCTGATTTTAACAGCTGGCAGAAGGCAAGAGCGTGGGCGTGCTTCCACCCAGACTTCAAAGAAAGACCAGGCAATGAGAGGGCAGTGTGTGAAGCTATGGGAATAAAACCACAGGTAGTACGGACACTCTAAGAAATTGGAGATGCCAGGAATACAGATTGCTGTCTGAGAAAAGCAGTATGTCCTGAGTGGACCCAGTCCAGGAGAGAGGCTATGTGGGCTGCAGCTGGCATGAGCATACTAGTGGGCCATCCATGCCCCACAAGACTTAGATTTTGCCATTATGTGCCCCAATGCCAGATATGGAGCTATAAGACATAGTGTTTGCCCCTCTGGGTTTTGGATTTTGGCTCAATTGTTTTCCATCCCCCGTTGAAAACAAAAGCTTACCATATGACATTGTACCTTGGGATTATGTCATTTGTTCCTGAATTTTATAGCTGTTCATAGCCAAGAGACTGCCATAAATCACAAAAGAAACTTGATCTTGGAGTTTTGAGAATACTAAGACTGTTCAGACTTTTGGGAAAGGGTAACTGTATTTCCAGTTGTACACAGGATAACTGTTTTGTTATGTGGTTTCATAAACTTGTTATTGTCTCTGCAGATGAAGTATAATTTAAGATGTTGTTTGTGAAGAGGACAAAGGTGGATTATGATTGCTGATGCTAATATGTTGATTTCACTGGATTAAAAATGCCTAGAAAACTAGTGCAGTGCACTCCTGGCTGCATCCACACGGGTGGTGGAGATTATATCTGGGGATTAAGCATCACGATTATACCTGGCCCTCTGGGTATTCCTTCCCAGCGCTGCTCCATGCCCTGGTTCCTGGCTGCCATGAACTTAGCAGCTTTGCTCCACCGTGCCCTTCTCCAGGAAGTGTCTGCTTCGAAGCCCAATAGCTACTGATCAAATCTGCTGAAACCTTCTGCTAATCAAATCTGCCAAAACCATCTGCTAAGTTAAAGCTCTCCTCTTTTATCTTTTTGGGTTTTTTGTTTGTTTTTTTGTTTGTTTGTTTGTTTTTTTAGGGAAGGGTCTACAGGGTATTTAGGGTCTCATTACTGTTTTGGACTTCTAGTGATCCTCCTGTTTACAGCCTTCCAAGTGCTGGGATTAGCGATGTGCATCATCAGGCCCCTTGCTATCTCAGCAAGCCCCAGGGGTGGGGCTGGTATTGCAGGCCTGGGAGACTGAACCCCCGGCCTCTGAGGCTGCTTACAGGTACTTTAATCTGCTGAGCTACTTGGCCAGCCCAAGCTGTCCTCTTTTAAATTTTGGATGTGAAGTATTTTGTCCCAGTAATAAGAAAGCTGAATATAAGTAGTATATAATGTAAAATAATGCATATATTATCTATTATATAAATTAATAATACTAACAAAGATATCATCCATAAAAATATCAAGTGGTCACTTCTGAATTCTGTGATTCCAGATGTGTTTTCCTCAGCAACATTTCTAATTTTCTCTAATGAATTCCTTTTTTCCTTTGGAAAAGCCAAGTTGTAGTTTTTACTAATGACTGAATATCTCCAGTAACATCATATCCTGCCTATGAATAGGGTTCATCTGATATAATCCTATTGCTCTGTAGAATTTATATTGCTAGAAGCTCAGAAGACCTTCAAAGTGTATAAGTGCTCATTGCATGGAATGGAAAGGAACAGAAAAAAAAATCACCTAGGCCAAAAAAGTTACCTTCTCAACACCTCACTGGGGAATTACCACTTGTCAGTGTTATGCCAAAGGCTTTCACAGGAAGAGAGCACTAGCCACTGTACTAGGGAGAGTTTTGAAATTATTTACTTACATCGTGTTTATAATGTACAGTAAGGGGTTGGCCCATTAGCTCACTTGTTTGAGTGCCTGCTTGTGAAAAGCAATCAGGCTCTGGATGCAGTGGTTCAATCCCCAGATCCTCAGGCCTTACCTGACCTGCCTTTAAGGCATTTCGAGCCAGCCAAAAAAAAAAGACAAAGAAAAGAAAGAAAATACAATCCATGTAATGTCCAGTGAGAGGTTAAGGCTCAAATGGCATTTAGTTGGTATTGACCAAGGATGACTCTGAAGGCAGGCATCCACACAAAGAGTCATCTCAGGCAAAATTTCAGTACTCCATATTTGACAAAGTCAGTTGGATTAGCCATTTGCTTAGTTCCTCCTCAGAAGAAAAAAAATTCAGGTGAATACAAATCAAGGCTTTATGATTTCCTGTTAGACTATGTAACCCTGAACATGGTGTGGCAGATTAGAGATGGCTTCAACATTCTGAGACTCTACCCATCGAGAAGAGAAATCCTACTAGCAGCTTTGGTAAGTGGTCTGTAACAGATATCATGGCAAGACAATTCCTGATGTTTTAAAACAGTGGAGATTTGGATCCCTATCTCTGAGAATCTGGTCACCAGATAAAGACACTACTCTGAGACCACCTAGCTATGATGTATCTGGACCAAATAGCAAGACCCTGGGAAAGGGACACTGTGTTTCCAGGGAAGCCAGGAGCACAGACATACCTGCCGGGGGGTGAACAAGGCATCAAGAGCATGCAGCCTCCACCTGTGGTTGGTCATGTGCACACTTGAAATCGTGGCTGAGCCCTTTCTGAAATCCTGACCCAAAATCCTGAGGAAAATGCTCATTTTTAAGTCACTGAACCATATTCTTTCATTTTGAGTCTATCTCCTTTGCCTCTTAGAAATTTGAAATGGAATATTGTTGGACTTTAATGTGTAGCTAAAGAACATTTCAACATTATTTCTCTTGCCATAAACAAACTTTCTGATCTTGATTTGCTCCTCATTCGCAACAACTGAGTTAATGTGAAAAGAGGAAACACAACTATCAAGCTAACATCTTGCATACGTTGTCTCCTTATAATAATTCATAATGCAATAATACAACAAACAATAATATATAATACAGTAAACAGTACCCCCACTAAAGGGGGTGCTGGCACCTATTTCAAGCAGAGTTTTCACTATTAAACATGATGATATTTTTGGTGCAGTAAGCAGCCATAATCACCTCTGGAGCTCCAGATAAACAAACTGGACTTGTACCAGCCTTTGTACTGACTTTGATTCCACTGTTATGTGGATTTATGTAATTAAATTACAGGATATGAAGTTTATCATATACACGTCTCTGCTGGGGAATTCAAAGCTCTTTAAGGACAGGAAGGATGTCTGCTGCACTTTTTGTCTGTAATACACTGTGCTAGGCAGATCGTTTGACTGAACAAATGTTCATGAGTGTTTACAGTACAGCCTGCCATTAGAAGTTAATTATTTTGGATAAACTCAGCATCTTATCATTCTAGCATTCTTTTCTGAAGCTTTAATGCTCTTGACACAATTTCTAATCATTAAAATATTGATGCTGTGCCACCTACATATCATTTTACTGCTAGAGAAAGATGTAAGTGGCTTGCTCAAACTCACACAGTTATTTAGGACATAATAAAGTCGTTGGTAACTTAGCATGATTTCCTCTAAGACTGCTATGGCAGGTGGGTCCAGTCAACCAGAAGGTGGTGGAGCTGCTGAGAAGGAAGGCTTGAAGTGTTGGAAGCAGGAAGAAAAGCAGCTGTGGGATCCAAGAGGCAGGGATGGGCCAGTGCTGGCCAACACCCGTCCCCAGATGTGCAGGGGAAAAACTGCTGTGGGACGGAAACATGAGGAGGCTGGATGGTCAGGAGTCCACAGAGAGAGCTTTTGTCAAGTAGTTAGTATAGAGTAAATCATAAAACAAGATATCTCTGCTTTGAGACTCTTCATGAACAGCTGTTCATTGTATTATGAATTATTAGGAGACAATGTATGCAAGATGTTAGCTTGATAGTTGTGTTTCCTCTTTTCACATTAACTCAGTTGTTGAAAATGAGGAGCAAATCAAGATTAGAAGGGCTGTCAGCAGATCAGGAGCAGGGCTCTCTGTCCCACTTAACATTCTGTGTGTGTGTTTGTGTGTGTGTGTGTAATAAACACAGATTAGGAAGGTTTCTAAAATTAGTCAGTGAAAGTATGGAGATGGAAGGTATATATATATATATATATATATATATATACTTTCATAAAAAAATTAAAAATATAGCCTAGATTTATTTTTTAATAATTTCTTTTATTTTATTTTGAAGAGTATAAACAAAAGCAAAAACAACTAGCAGATGCAATGACAGAAACAGAGTAACATGTGACAATACATGTGTTACAGATTTTCAAATCAAGAATAGAAAATTGACAATGGTTGTTATTGCACCTATTTTTGTCATCAGATCTGTTGCTCAAGTTAACATATGTAATTATGCAAGATTGGACAAAAAAATTGGATAATAAACCTTAATTATTTTTCTTGTCTTTTTTACTTTTTTGTAAATTTATTTTTAAAAGAGTATGACGACAATTGACATGACATTAGTAATGGCACACATTGAGAAGACCAGGTTGAGAGGTATTCAACCATGTGTTTTGTATTACACATTTCTGTCTTCGATGTAGTTGCGCAGATCACAGATATCAGCACACAGAGGTAGTCAAAGTGTAAATTCTAAACATTAACAGCTATTTTCAAAACAACTGATGGAAATTATTAGTACACTCTCAGCCATCCTATACATATGCTTGCCAGGTATTTCCCTCTTCCTTTTTTCCTTTACTTTCTCCTTTCTCTCATCTTCGTTGTTTAATCATTCTGTTCAGTTTCTTCCTGTTTTACTATATCTACTATACCTACCATCTAGATTTTAAACACATACTTAGAAAATATCTATGACACAATAATAGCAAGAAATGATGCACGTGGCATACATGCCTCCATGCGAAAGTCAAAATGGACTTGAAGAGTTGTCCTTAGCCCCAGAAGGGACAGTGATATGTTCTTAACCTTTACCGCCATCTACAACAAAAGAGACAGAAACTGGCTCCAAATGGAGCCTTAGGAAAGTAACCTCCAGACCTTAATTAGATTGAGAGCCCTCTTTGGAGATGCCACTAAGGTGAATATTTTCCAGAAGGTGGTTTATTCTTATGGGAAGATTCATGGTCTATTCAGAACTGCTAAGTCCTCAGCCCTTAACCCCATAAACAGATACATTTAAACATCAAGAAACCAGTGCTTGCAAAAGTCAAATGTTCTTCTTAAGGTCATATAGTTTATGAGCAATGAAACCAAGTATAACGATTTTACTGTGGGTCAAAGATATTCAGATACATCTTTCCACCACTCTACAGAGCAGATATTACTACCTTTATTTCAATTATGTGACAACTGAGTCTCTAAAAGTCCAAATCCCAAATGAGTAGTGTTAATAAGAAACAGACCTTGGAATCTTTCCTAGTAAGACATTCAACACACTTACTTCATTTACCATTGTCTCTCTTGTCCTTGTCCTCCAAGTGTATCTTATTCATGCCATTTTATCCTTTGATTAAAAGCAACTATAGCACTAACAACAGTGGAGAAGTTGAGGGTCAAGACTATTGTTCATCCCAGAAATGGCTTTCATGGAGAACTGGACCAGCACGGCTTCTGCATCCTTTCAGCCTCAGAGAAACAGTCTGCACTTCTGCTATATAAGCAGTCACCCGATAGGCTGGTAGTTCAAATAAATAGCAATGGGAGATATATAAGGCATACAATTTTAGCAGACATGCAGACGCGCCTGTACCATAGTCCTTTCATATTATGCTGACTAGAATTCATTATGCTGCCCCCCTCCAACTCAGAGTCTCTCATGCTTTGGGACATGTGATTTACCATGTCCTCAAGGAAGAGAAAAATAAATGGAAATGACAGAACCTTAGGCTTTACCTTTAGACGAAGACTATGCTTCATTTCAATCACTGTCTTTATAATTCAGTTTCTCAAAATTTTAAGGGTGCCTCTTCTGTTCACATACTGAAAGGAGATCTATAGCAAGGTGGAAGAAATGCAAGCAGAGGCAGTCCTAATGCAGTTAAAGACCACATCCTATTGGAAAAGAAACACAGATGCAACTGAAATAAGAGCATCTCTGGAAGCCATGGAAACCCCAGCCCCAGAGAGGACCATTGGGGTTGACCTTCCCAAAGACAGAGACTACTTTCCCAGGGTTCCCTGTAGTGAGCAGTGCTTGATATCTTCTCCCTGGCTACTCTTTTCATGTCATCTGAGTGTGGCTTAGAGGTTATGTATGAAGGCACAAAAGCAGCAGCATCCAGAATGGAGAGTGGAGATACTTCAGATGCTTATTGGCCCTGCTCATCACCTCCATAAGATATGGCAGGACAAGAAACCCCTCAAAGGCAACATCTCCAGCCCCCCATCCCCCACCTGTGCAGCCCACTGATGCCTACCAAGATTTAAGGCCCCCCATGTCTGGGAGTCCACCTCCTCCTCCTCACACTGTCCTAACCAACACTCTTGGCTGTGAACCCAAAGGCACTGTGAGACAGAGATGAACCTGGCAATTCGATGTCCCATTGAGAAGTCACTGTCTGCACTGAGAAGGCGACTGCAGCTGACTCTGTGTTAGGAGTGAAGAATCTAGGCCAGTTTTGTGAGGGAAATCCTTTTCTGAGCTGCATTGCAGAGGAAATGATTTATAACTTTGGAACCCTGCAAGCTCATAGTACCCCTCCATGTTCTAGTGCTAGCCTCAGAGAAAGTACTACCTGGAGTGATCTATGAATTCCAGCAGGCCAGTTTGTCTGTAATTTTGTGGTTTATTTATTTCTACCATTTATCCGTCTGTTAAAGGAGGAAGAAGTCCAAGAGGAAAAGGTTATAAAGGAAAAGCAAAAAAAAGGGAAAAGAGAGGAGAGTTCCTATATTCTACTTAAGATCAACACTTTTAAAGCAAAATATGACTGCTAGTCTTTTGCAACTAATTACCAATCAAACCATGTAATATTATTCTCTTTTAAAGGGTAAAAGTCTTTCTCCCTAAGGTGTGAAGCTGTTAAAATATAGGTTTGATAAATTAATTGTATCATTTAAAGCGTTTCTTGGTTTTACAAATACACCATTATTTAACTAAAAAATCATTTAAATGTAGATTTTTGGGGAATTTCGTTACCCTTTAAACTGGGGTCAAAGAAGAAGAAAAAATGGATGTAGATATTCTGCAAACACCCTGATTTACAATTCCTTTCATTTACAACCTTGATTCAAATTCACCTAACTTCCTGGCCTTCTCATTTAACCAAAGCTTACAACTTTCAAGCCTGGGTTGGAAAAACGTGGATCAGCGACATGGGGCCTGCCTCCAAGTGAGGTCCTGTATTTGATTCCTGGTACAAAAAAACACACAAACAAAGCAGAGAGCCTGCATAAAGGGTCCGCAGGTAATTTCTTACATTCCATATTATATTGACAACAGTTTCTGCTCTGATTTTCCTTCTCACATTCTTCCCTCCTTGTCTCCTCCATCACTGTATATTAGAACTTCAATGATGCCTAGTTTTCCCTGTTTATAGGATGTATTTGCTTATATTTAACAAAAAAGTACAGATTTACAGTGCATAACATGATGTTTAGCTTTATTGATTACATTATAAAGGTTAAATTAAACTAATTAATATATCCTATACTTAATATTTTATTATGGTTTGAATCTTAAAGGTCTCTCCAAAGCTCATGAGTTACAGGCTCCTGCCTATGGTGTGATTGGGAGGTGGCAGAACCTTTAGAAGGTGGTGCTTTGGGGAGGAAAGTGAGGTTGTTCGGTGTAATCCTGAAGGAAGCCTCTGGGCTCCCTCCTCCTCAGTACGGTGTTTTGCCACACAATCTGGCCATGATGGATACCTCTGCCACAGATACAAAAGAAACTGGACTGATAAATCATGGACTGGTCTCTAAACCGAGCGAACAAGCATTTGATCCTTAAACTGTGTTTTTCTTCTCCAGCAATAGAAAGCTAACATGAACAACAACTGTGGCACTCTTTGTGGTGAGAACAATCACCCATACTAGCTATGACATCATCTGTACAACTGATTGCATGAACTTCTCTCATACAACAGACATTCTGGATCTGTGACATCACCCAGTAACCCCATGATCACAGCTACATCTGTAGCAACCACCGAGCTACTCTCTACTTTATGAGTTCAACTTTTATAGATTCCACATGGAAATGAGATGATGTAATATTTGTCTGTCTTAGTTCCGTGTGGCTATAACAGAATGCCTGATGCTTGCAAGTAAATAAAAAAGAAGTTTATTTGGTTTAAATTCTGGTGGTTGGAAAGTCCAAGCAGCTCTTGCAACATCTTGAAGCTGGAACAAAGCAGAAATGGTGGAAACAGTTATGTGCAAAGAGAAAAGGCAGGTGAAACAGCCTTGCCTTGGAATAAACCATTCTGTCAGGAGCTAACTGAGTCCTTGGAAACCTAAATCTGTCCCTCAGTGCAGGCATTAACCTCATTCATTAACCTCTATTGCGCATGAGCCAAATGGCCCTAAAGGCCCCACATTCTTTCCACACTTATATACCCAAAATGAGCTTTGGTAGGGAGAAGCCATAACCAGACTGGAGTATTGGCTGATTCCAAGTGGTACATGTTCTCCATATTTTTTGCAGATGACAAAAGAAGAAAGGATTTCCCTCCTTCTTTAAGACTGAATAGGATGCTATTTTGTACGTGTCTACCACATCTTATTTCCTATTGTTGCAAACTTAATGGGAGTCTATGTCTTGGGTACTGACAGTGCTACCTAGATATATGATGAATCCATTAGAAGATACATTGCTCATAGCTGATTACTAACTCAACATTACATTTTCTCTTGATATCATTGCCACAAGGCTTTTTTCAGATTTTCTATTTAGTACAGTGTTATCACTTCTTATCTTTCAGCAACTTACCTTTGTCCTTTCCCTATATGTAACTCACTCCTTGTCTGGACTTCTGAATCGAAGGACAGAAGAATGAGAGGTGGGTACTCAGTATAGTTCTCTGGTTTGTCTCCAGGCTATGCAAACTCAAAACAGGGAGAGTTTTGCAACACCTCTTAAGTAGTTTACATTTATCCTCTATGTAATGGAAAACCATTGAAGAATTTTGAGCAAAAGGATAAAATAGTCAAGGATTCACTGGATTGTTGGTGGAGAGAGTAAATCCACAGCAGATTAAAATTGTACCCCATCCTTTCTTAGGCATTCTACTGAGAGCTAGAAACATAAATACCAACCGCATTGATCTGGCCATTAAGTCACTGCCAATCCAAGAGCTACACGGTACAAGGAATAGAAACAGGAGGAAAGAAGGCAAGAAATATGAATGTGAGTTTTCAGCCTTGGGCATCAGGGAAAGTAATGGTGCTATTTATAGAAACATCACAGAAGGTAGAAGGTAGCCAAGGGTTCAGTTTGGAGCATCTTTTCATCAAAGTTCCTTCCAAGTGATTAAGAGGAAATATACAACAGATAGCTGGAGCTCAGACTAGAGATGTAACTTTCAGTCATCATAGCCTAACTATCTGTTTAACCTTAGGTGGGCAACACACAACTATCAAGGCAAGCCCAGTTTATTCATGGCCTGTAGCTAACACCACAGAGCAAAAATACTGTAAAAAGACAGTCGCCAGCCCAGGTGTGCCCTGAGTCCCTGCTCTTCCTTGCTGACAGTGCTAGACTCCTCACACATTATCACCCAGAAGACCACCAGGCAAACAAGGGAGCAGCAGGGTGAGAATTTTAGTTTTTGTCCCAGAAGCATCTGCATAACTTCAGTTGTGCTCCTGGCCTGCAAAATGCACATCATTCACTACCTGGCTCTTATCCAAAGTCAAATAAACCACCAAAAGACTTAGACTGTTGTAAGGAAAAAAAAAATGCAAAAGCTGCTTAATCAGGATAATGTCATCATAGTATAAAGATACTGATTCACCTACAGAGAAAGGATATTAAGGCACTATTTCTACTGCAAATAAACAGCAACTTCAACTGCTAAACATCATGTCTCCAGTTATTTAGTGTCTATAATTCCAGACACCTGGCACAACCAATACGGTCAACTGAAAAGACTACTGACCTTGGTCGGATGGAGACAGAGCCAAAGCCAACAGTACTTCCAGCACACACACCTGGTCTTAAAAAAAAAATTGGAAATCATAAGAGCTGAGTTGTGCAAGCTAAGAAGTGAAAAAGTCTGAGAAGCAAGTGGGAGGTAATTAAGCGCTATTAGAAGCAAATGGAACCTCATTTGACCAAATGGCCCAGTGTGCTGTGGTCTTCTGAAAGCTTTCCCAAGTACAGGAACCAAATTGATCCTGTAGGTGCTCCTTTCCCTTAGGCTAAATGTTTATTCAAAGAACAGATGGGAAAGAAAATCAGGAAAAGATTTTAGTCGACCCACATAAAACAGAGTATTCGAGTGTGAGCATGAAGAAAGGCAAGTTTTGGGTAGAACTGCATTGTTTGATGTGTGGAGATAAACCTTGGAACTGGGAAATCACAGATTTTTATTTAATCTTTCCCAAGGAGGAGCTGGACACAGCTCTTTAAAAAAAAGAAGAGAAAAGAAAGCTCCCCTAGTAAGCACATAGTTCTATGTTCTCATATCTTTGGTATTTTGCAGGAATAATAAAATGGGGAATTTCCAGGGCTAAAGTTATTGAGTTCTATGTACAGGAAGAAAACTCAGGGATGGATATAAACCACTGTGCACAAATGAAGCTCTTTTTAAGGTTTGGAAATTTTAAACACATTTTTATTGAATGAGGTCATACTTGTGTGTATGCTATATGTACTCTAAGCCCATAAAGCCCATGATGGAAGTCAGCAGAGAGAGCTGCACTGAAAGCAAGCTGAATACTGACCACAGTTTTCACCCGCCCGCCCAATCCTTGAGGTCACCCATTCTTAGAGGTCACAAGGAAACCATGCTTCTATTGAAATGCCCAAGTTATCACTGTATGTGAGGAGAACTGAGATATAAACGGGTACTTATAAATATAAGTCTAAGCTTTGATGACTACTGATAGCAATTTGAGCATTTGATCCCAATGAGGTGTATCCCTTTGGAACCCTGGTGTCTGTCTGGGAACCAACACAAATAGAAACTAACAGGGGCAAGAAGGGATGAGGGCTCTTAATGGAAAGGGGTTGCCTGCTGGTTGCTAACACTTCCATATGGACACAAGAAGCAAAACAACAAAAGATCAAAGAGCTACTCAACGAAGAAGGGAGTGTTCCCTCTCATAAGTTTGCATGTGTGTGAACATACAGCCTTCTGTAGGGATAATAGCAGAAACATGTTTTTGCAAGTGAGGCCCGATGCACACCCACTAATGAGGACGCCTGCCTGAGCCTCAGTGTGCAAAAGTCTATTCATTTGTAAAAGATGCTACTGATTTACAGTATCTCAGAGTTGCAATAACTATTAACAGATGCACAAGGGGGAAGGCTGCGAGGAGCAGAAATGGTCTCTGTCTCTAAACATCATCAGAATCACTCCATTTTCAGCCAACCATCTTCCAGTCGAAGTCTAAAACAAAAGGACTTTGCACACCAGGACAATGACAGTAATTAAGGTAGGAAGCAGATGCTCATTCCCAGCCCTCTGGGGGTAGGTCACCCCATGAAATTTGCACAGTATCTTTTTATAACTAGTGTCTTTGAGGGAAAGAATTTAAATCTTTGTACAAAAAAAGTGAGCATGTCTCTGATTTTCTTTTTCAGATTGGTGAAATCACTAATTTTTTCATCCAAAGAATTTAGTGATCCTCTTTTCAAAATCAAACAGCCTCATTCTGTTATTTGTTAAACTCTATCCCAACTGAAAAGTTTAAATATAATACTTAGCAAATGATGTATTGTCTGTCACTCAACACATGGTGACTAAGAGAAGTATTAGAAAATGCAGTTAAAAGCTTGGAACGTCTAGTGTTGAGAACACTCATCCAAATCACCATTTTGTTCAGGCCGTTCAATGACTTCTTCTGGGAAAGTCAATAGAATGGGCTTTGAAGCCATCCTCCCCTGCATTCAGAGAACAAAATGACCAAGACACAACCTTCAATACCTCATTATGTTATTAGATTTAATGTTTGCAATTATGCAGTGCTTTGTAGAGGCAAAGTGCTCTGTAACCTTTAATTAGCCCCTCTCGCCAAGTCCAGCTCTGCCTCCAGACAGAGACGCTGAGGTGCACAGGTTGTGATTTGCCCTCTTGGTGAGGAAGCCAGAAACCCATCATGGAGAAAAGCCCAGCTGATCTTCAAGACAGCCAGTACCTGGGCAGTGGCTGAGGGCTGCCTTTCACGCTATGGTGCGGCTCACCAGCCTCAGATACCTTTTTAATGTAAGAGCATGAAGACAGCACTTTATCACCAGATGTGGGTTTGTTGTTAATTGACTTGTTATTATATTCTCCTTGTGGATCTAGCAGCAAGCTAAATATGAGTTTTAAAAAATTCCTCTTCTCTTGCTAAATCCCAACCTCCCAGTCTTTCTACCAACTTGTCTTTTTTGAGGGACACATCACTTACTTTTAGAATAATATTTCCCAGGATTTAGAGAATTAGGATCCATGCAGCTAAGAATAGTGCTAGATTCAAGAACTCCAGTGTAAGCAAATCTTGAAGATGACATTTAAATGACCAATTTAATAGGAACTTTCAGAAAGAGAAATCATGCGCTTTCCCACATCCTCAGTCTCTGGCTCACCTCCTAGCTTCTTTGCAAGGTGCTCAAGGTGGACGAGCAGGCCCTGCCAAGACCCGAGCTGCTGTGTCCCAACTGCTGATGGCTTCACAGGGTCACTGAGCAGGCATCCAGCGCATCCCATTTGTAACCAGGCGAAACAGGCTCCCCCAGGGAAAATATGCACTCCCCATATGTGCAGCCCTGTGCACTGGTCTAGGTGAATCACCGTCCAGTAATGAGGGAGAAAGGGATGCGTCCTGACACTTTAATTCCTTAGAGACATCTGAGCATCATTTCAGGGGCAGTCCGGGGCCTCAAACACACCACTAATCTGATCCAGCCAAGAGGACTGGATGCTTTTAAGGACCTTTGCATTAAGTGCATCTGAATTTTATTGCTGAAGCTTCCATGAAACTATCAAAAAGAAATGCTTTGATGTGCCCCCATCAGAGTGCCTTGTGCAGCTCAGCTCTCAGCGAGACCCCACCCCCTTCTGTCTCCCTGCTCCAGCACCCCACCATCATCACCACCACCACCACTAGCAGCAGCAGCACCTTGCTCTGTGCCTTCCTGCTCATATGATCCGCAGTTGCTGAAGAAACGACGCCAAAAGCAACAGCCAATAAAAACAGAAACAGCTGCAATAATTTTTCACAGCATGGTCTTGATTTCCCTGAGTTTTGTATTTTGCTCCTTTTCCCTCTCTTCTTTTTTCCTTCTCCCTCCAGTTCCCTTTTCTACACACAAGGCTTTCAGTGCTGGGCCTCAAAAGGACAAAAAAAAAAAAAAAAAAAAAAAAAAAACCCAAAAAAAAAACTGGTTCTTCATTCTCCAAAGCCTTGGGAAGGTGGAACTTCATAGAGAGACCACTTTGTCTAACTGGCTCCAAGGGAAACAAGGCTAGGATTTTGCCACCAAGGACAGGTGCAAAGATTTTAAAAAACAAAACAAAAAGAGCAGCCCGAATCTGATCCTTCTTGGCCACTATGGTGGGCAGAGCCTGTTTGTTGAGCTTTGTCTGCCCTTGTCCCTCCATACGGGCCCTGTCCCTAGCCTTCATTGGCCTGTCATTTTTGGTAGCCCCACTCTATCCATTTCCCTGAGAATCCCAGGCATGTAAAGGCAGCTCACAAATACAAAGAGAAGGCCAGAGATCAGTGCTTTCAGAAAAGAAAAAAGACTCAAATCCCTAAGCAAATAGAAAAGATGGGTCACATTCAGGTTGTGAGGAGCAGCTCCTTTCCTGCCTGGGCTGGCTGGCCAACCCAGAAACACTCACCCTCTTCAGATTGCAGAGAAAATCATGGGTCTGCAGAGTCCCGTGTCCTGTGTGTGCCTGGGCCAATCTCAGTTCCAGCCGAAAGGCTTATAGCTTGGGCCACTGTCCTTTAAGGGTTTTACAAGCCTCCTTTTCTCTGCCTAAAAAAATAAAACCTATGTTTTATTCCCCTTCAACAGTTCCTTTTTTTAACCCATGTTCTGGATCAAGCCCTATTCTAAAGCTCAGCTGGGCCTGGGCTACCCACTATGGAGAACTGGTTGAAAGAAAAGTTCTTTCATGGTGGCACAGCCCTGTTTTTCAGATGGTGTGAAGTGGATCTGTAGTTTATTATTAATAATAACACATGTGTGACACTGCAGCTTCAAAGGGCCATGCAGACACTAATTCCTTTGTGATGGGGAAAAAAAGCAGCAACTGCATCTTTTGTAAATGAATCTCCCCTTCTTCTCGAGAGGGGCTCGAAGGCACAGACCCAGCCAGAGATGAATGAATCAAACCTTGGAGGTCTTGGATCTGGGTCCAATTGTGGAACACTTTGAAAAAAAAAAATCAAGTTTTATCTGAGCTATAACATGTACCAAATTCTGCATCTTTCCAACTCACATGGACGTCCTTCGAAGACAAGCTGTGGTATCTTTGTTCCAGGAATAAACCAAACAGGATAAAAGACAGGAAAGTGGAGTGTATTAAATGTGGACTTTTCTACATTACTCACATTTGATCTGAGTTCTCTGAAACAGAGAGAATTATTCTTACCAGTCTGGCAAAGCATGCCCTTCACTTTCTGATAATAAGTAATTTTTTGGCCCAAGCCACAATTTATCTAAAAAGTGACAATTAACATCCCACTTTATAGAATGTAGGAAGCAAAATGTAGAGGCCTCTTCTACCAGTGGATGTTCATTTGGCCCTTTAGCATTTCCTTGCATTTGGAGGGTGATTATTTTTGTGTGTGTGTGTGTGTGTATATATATATATATATATATATATATATATATATATATATATATATCATGAGCTGCTTATACAAGAATAAGATATATATAAATCCCAGGATAAATTATAATTCCAAACTGAAATCTAATATAACTGCTCAAGAACCACTACTTAACCAATAACCTAGAAAAACCAGTGGGCTTCTTCTCTGCTGGACTCTGCCTCCTGACAAGGGGAGCCTTGATCATGAAATCTGTGATTAGTTTCTTGTGCTGGGTTGACTGCGCTCATGGGCCTGACCCATGGCCTGCAAAGGTCCTTTGCTTTCACCCATCCTGCTTCAGGCTTAGTCAGGTGACTTGTTTTTGCCAATAGAATAGAAGCAGATAAGATACAAGTAGAGCCTTGGAATGCACACATGTCCCTGCCTGTCCCCAGCAAGACCCTGCATACCCTAGAATGTGGCTGGATTGCCATCTGGGCTGTGATAGACATGTGAAGCAGAGCTGGGCCACACTAGGTGACAGCCATCCTCCAGCAACCTGCAGCCAAGCCATGCACACCTGTCATCCAGGATCAGCAGAACTACCTGGCCCACCTGTCAGGGAAATACTAGCACACCCTGCCAAGGTCAGCAGAGCACTGGCAAGATCAGAATAGCACAGCCGACATGTGAGCCACATAAATAATACATGCGTCTTTCCGCAAGTCACTGAGTTTTGGGTGGTTGGTTGCCATATTTTTAACAAGGCATTACTTACATCATTCCCTTTCTCATTAAAAGAAGAAGTCGCAATTGCATACAACCCTGAAAAAAAAAAAAATTGGCCTTAACTTTTCTTCTCTATTCTATTTGCAAAAACTTTTGTGACAAGGTGTATTTTTCTTTGTGATTTGTTTTTTTCACTTAGCATTATGTTTCTCGCTTTTTTATGGATGTAGTAATGAGATAGGGAGATAGAGTGTGGCTAAAACAGGCAGGCAAAAGAGATCCCTGAGGAAATTCCTAGACACATGCACAGAAGCACTCGCTAAGCCCCGTGGGAGACTTCTGGTGAGTGCGCCAGCAGGGTTTTCATGAGTTAGGCATACCCCCAGCTTAAAATATAAAAAAAGGCACTGTTGATCTTAAGTTTTGCTATCTCCTTTTTTGGGGGTAGCCTACCTGACACTGTGGGGTGTATGTTTTTCTTCCTATTTTCCTATTTTTACTTGACCCAAACTCTCCCTGCAATGATTGTTTCTTCCTACATTCAACAAATGCAAGACTTTTGTGTTTGTTTCATTACGTGTTTGGGGACAGAAAGAACTAGGAATCTCTAAAAGGAGACTCTGGCACCCCAGAGCTAGTTAACAATAAGCGTGATTTTCACTGCCCTTTAGTCTTTTTTGTGAATATCAATTATTTGCAGTCTTTCGTGATGGATTTTTTTCTAGTTTAGAGTTTTAGCAATAATAAGCCTGATCACACATGTCTCTTAATGCATAGTTTCAAGATTCTCTGGATTAAATACACAACCTTCTTCCTTTACCTGTGGTTTTGCTGTACTTTGGCAATTCAACTGTTTGAAGTCAATGGTAAATGATACAGTGGAAAATTCTAGAAATAATTTGTAAGTATTAGATTGTATTTTCACTCTAGTTGTGCACTGAGATCTCTGGCCTTCCACCCCAGCATACCATCCCTTTGTTGAGCATATTCAAGCCATCTGTATCTGCCAATATCAGAATGGCTTAGCGATCCCAGAGCCTCAATGTAAGTGCTCCTCCTTCTCATCTGTAATGGAGTCGATCACAGTGTGTGTCATGGTCCCTACCTCAAACACATCCCAGAGAAAGGAAGACCCATGTGCATATAATTTTTATAACAGTATATTGTTATAATTATTCTATTTTATGTTATTGTTAGTAATATCTTACTATAAATTAAACTTCAGCATAAATATGTACACATATAAAATACCATAGTATATGTAGGTCTCAGTACCATCTCCTGGAGGGATTCTGCATGAAAGAATAGAATGGCAGGACCATGATGCATGAAAATGTCACAGCTATTAAGCTAACACTAGATTATTTTCCAAACTGCAGTGACAATGTGTATGTGCATCCATATTTAACCTCATAGCACCCCCAGATATATCTGCATCGAGTTGTCTGAAGCAGAAGGAGCACATATGAGCCCTTGAGGGAACTGCACAGGTTGACACCTGGAAGCAGTCTCATCTCACTGCAGCTGACCCACCAACACTGCGCCCTGTACTGCAGTGCAAAGAAGAGGAGATGGGCAGCTGCCCAGTCCATCTTGGACATCGCTTATAATCCTTCTGCCTTTAAAACATTAGATTCTACTAGATAAACTCTCCAAGTTTTCAGAGAATATCCGTGCAAAGGTTTCTGTATTTGCAACCCATCCAGGGAACTTAAATCAATTACCCTTTCCTCATTTTATAAATGAGGAAACTCAGCTCTGGGTAGTTAAATGACTTGCCCAGGGTCACAAAGTTAGTAATTTCCTAGCGCCAGAGTCCAATCTCAGCACTTTTTCCCTACAGTCTTGTCCTATTTCTAGTTTAATTAACCTTTCTTTTTCCAAATACACATTCAAGGCTGAAAATAATTTTCACTGCTATATAACCACTATACCATGCTTCCTTCCAAAACCACAGACTGAACTGAACATTGCCCAGATCCCATCCTGAGTCCCACAGCTTTGAGTTTTTTCTGTCTGCTGTCTGCGTTGCCTCACTTTATTCTCACAACATAGTCTGCTTGGGCTCAGTTTACAAATAACCTGCAGTTCAACAGACAGTATGAAAAGAGCTCAGCCTGCCTTCTCTGGATGTTATCAAATCATTCATGACCGGGAACCTTCTCACTTCTACCTCAATTCTCATGATCCACACATTCTTTCTGGCTTTCTTACCTCTGTGATTAATGAATTTATCTTTGCCATTTCCTACTCCTCTAAATAGTGTATAGGCTGAGATAATTCTAGGTGCGCCTATAAAAACCAACATTAACTTTTCATTTCTTTTCTTTATATTTTGAGACAAAGTTTCACTATGACTTTAAGACTGGCCTTGAACTCATTTTGTAGGGCAGGCTAAACTGGAACTGCAGGTATCCTACTACCTAGGCCTCCCAAGTGCTGGGATTACAGGTTTGCACGATCACACATGGCTAATCTCATATCTTTTACCTGATTAATCTCAAATCCTCTTTCATATCTCATTAAAAATCACTTCTTATGTCTGACAAGAGTTGTGGGTCCCTGCTATGTATATACACAACACCATGTGCTTTTTCCTCTTAATATTTTAAGTCAATATTTTACTGTGAGATCCATTTTATTTTTACATATATTCCACTAAAAGTTTCAAGATTATAGTGTTGATGTATGTTCTCTTTACTGCTATTTGTTTTTTGCATATTCTGAGCTCCCACAAGGTGGTTGTTGATTGAAATAATTTTGTCGCTGAAGGCTAAAATCACAATGATTATAACTATTGAATAAGGCTCTATCATTGATTCTGTGAACCTAATTATCCAGCTATAAATGCATGTTATAACATAGCATCTAATTAGATTGAAAAATTTGCATCTTTCATTCAACATAAAAATATTTCCCTTCCACTTTGCTTGCTCTCTTAGTGTTACAATGGAATCCTGTGAGGGAGCTAAACAGGATGCAGGTGGGGCTTGGACACATGGCACTGAAAACTACCCTGACTATAGGATTAGATTCCTTTACTGTGGAAATTGAGAAGAGCCTAGAAATCATAGAGTCTTACAATGAATATCAAAATCTATCATGACCAGGCAAGGTGGCTCACACTTTAATCCTGGTTACTTAGAAGGAAGAGGGAGGTGGGTGGCTATTTCAAGGCCAGCGTGGGAAACAGAGGAAAACCCTGATGAAAAATCAAGAGGGCTAGGAGAGAAGCTCAGTGAAAGCACAGTCCTAGATTCCATCCCCCATGCTCTCTGTCCCCTTTCAGACCCAACAGAAATGTCACCTCTTCAGTGAATTTGTACCCAGTTTCTCTAGCATATATTTGTCCTCTTCTTTACTTCTTCGTTTAGTTATTTCCGAGTGAACTACAGTTCACATCATGGCCAAGTCTTCAGAGGCACTAAATCCCTTCCACTCCTGGCATTTAGTGCCTGCAGGACACTAAGGGCAACTTCCTGTGCTGAAAGCATTCTCTAAATGTCTCTGAGATATTAGAGATATTTAATATCCATACATGAGATTGTGCCTGGTATTTTATATACACCATCTCATTTAATTCTTGTGTGACCTAGATATCATAAAGATTAGCATTTTAGCATTCAGAAAACTGTATCTCAAAGTGATTTTCCCCTACATCTTACCCAGCACTGGTCCTTTCTCATAGCATGTATCAAAGCAAGGGCTGTCAGACTGAAATAGAGACCTGACTTTGATGGCAATTGATGAAGGAATTCCGCCCTCCTGAGGGACTCTGTTCCAAAAATAATGTGAGGATCTTGGATTATATGCTTGGACTTAATCTAAACCACTATTCCCTACTAGACTCTCTCTATTAATTTCCTCTGTCAAGGAGACTGTATTCTCTATATTGTCCCAGGTAAATCAGACCATCTCACATGTGAGAAAACACTATTGTGGAAATTAAACTCTGCAAATTATGTGATTCTGTGTGCTTCCAAACCCATTTTTAATTGGTAAACTTTCAAGGTGACATTCTGATTCTGTGAAATAATCTCTTTCACTAGAAACCATAATTCTGAGATTAAAATGCTATTCCAGAATAGTGGAGTTGTTACTTCTGTCCAGAATTTTCTTCTACCTCTAATCACACTGTGTGAAATAGATTAGATAATGCAGAGTATAACTGACTGGAATAGAGAAACTACACATTACATTTTTTTTTTCAGTGTGAGAAAGCCACAGCAAACACACGCCACATAGTCACATCCTATACAGATATTTGCACTATCATTGAAAAAATAAAGTACTTTCTAATCCACTTTTTTTCTACAGGTGGCAAAACTCAGTTGTAGAGAGGTTCAAATGAGTGTCCCAACCTGAAGAACACAAATATCAGAATGCAGGCAAGAGCCAGCCAGGCATCAGTTGATCTAGCTTCTCTCTCTCTCTCTCTCTCTCTCTCTCTCTCTCTCTCTCTCTCTCTCTCTCTCTCTCTCTTTCTCTCTCCCCTTACCTGTTTATTTTATTCTTAAAATAACAGCTTGCATGTATGATTCCCAAGCAAGGAATCCCAGCCTGCTATTGGTAGCCAGTGTCCTCCTACACCTGAATGACAGCTACCACTTGCGTGACAGTCTGATCTCATTTTCCAAGACAAAGCCTCCCAAACTGCTATGGTACTGTGTCACCACTAAGTTCCCAAATTCAGTGGTTCCAGAAACAAGTGTGCTTCTGACCTATCTATACCAGTCGTCAATCAGCCCCCACTTTTGCTTTTTAAAAGGGGACAAGGGTCTGGGGAGATGGCTCAGTGGAATAAACACGAGGGACTGAGTTCAATCCCCAGTTCCGCCAATAAATAAATAAATAAATAAATAAATAAATAAATAGAGACAAAGGTTCTTCATGGTAGCAATCACATTTTTCTATTTGTGCTTCCACAGTAAGCTTGGCCAGAAATTCTTCCCTCTAACAAGCACTGAAAAGGAAAACGTCATTACGTCCACTAAGATGTGGCCTCATGTAGCAGGGTTGGGAGTCAGATATCTGATTTGTCAGTCCTGCTTTTCTTCATCCTGTCTGCTTAACCATCACAACTTCTTAAACTTTCTGAGGTTCATTTTCTTCAACTTCAACATAGGGGACACAGTCACTAGTCTGCACTGTTGTGACGAGGATTAAATGTGATAACTCACAAATACTGTTGCCAGGTGGACGGTGATAGCCACATGCAGAGTTTGCTACCGTCACTCTCAGGTTCCACCTAGAAATTCCCACCAGGTTTTTCCTTCTTGTTTTCACAAGCTATGTTTTCTAGAAGATTGGCAAGCAATCCAATGGGATATGTTGGGAACACCACATTCCTCACAAATTATCTTCATACAGTGAGAATAACACAGACATCCAAGGGAAAAGCAAAAGAATGAAAGCGAAGTCTGTATGGCCTCACCACAGGTAATGCTGCTTTCATTTCCTTTATTCCAGTTGTCTGGGTGAAGCTCACATTCAATGGCAACCCCGAGACTGAGCTTAAAACCTTTGCCCCTCTTGTGGAATTCTCTGCAGACAAAGAACCCAAGAGAATGGAGAAAGAAAGGGAGAGATTTATTTTTAGACAATTGGCTCATGTGATTGTAGGAGGGGTTAACTGAAATTTATAAAACAAGACCACAGGATGGAGATGCAAATAAGAGTCAATAATTTAGTAGATAAAATCTGCATGGTGAAGTCAGGTAGTGTTTCTCCATCATATTCTTGAAGCCTAATTGTTTTTACTTTAAGAAACCTGTCTTCATGAAAGCTTCAACTGATGGGGTGAAAAACAACTTAATTGAGGGAATGTTTACTTTAGCTCATGGTTCCGGAGGTTTTAGTATACAGTCGGCAGCTCTACGGCTTTTAGGCCTAGAGTTATGCAGAAACATCACAGTGGAAGGATGTTGCTTAATGTGTGATGAAGAGGAAGAAGCCATGGACAAGGTACACCCTTCCAGGTTACTCAACCAGTGACCGACTTCCTTCAGCGAGGCCTTAGCTCCTAGAGCCTCTACCACCTCTAATAGTGCCACCAGCTGGGAACCAAAGTTTTAACACATGAACTTTGTGGAGGACCATTGTGATCAAAACCATAACAATTACAAAGTTATTTTTCTCCAACATAATATTTGAAGGGCTTAGAGATGTCCTTTCAGGTGACAAGGGCAAAAGTCTGACTTTTTGGGAACTGTTCTTTATCACATAACTGGATACTTTTGCTTGACGAGTTTCCTAGTGTAACTTCATAATAAACAAAATTATATGTATGGTTACAAGAAATACATATTTGTTAACCATTTATTTTGTTCTGGTACTTTTGTGGAAGGCTTGTTTTGCTTAATCCTCACTAAAGGCCTATGAGGTAGGCACCATTTTTCACAATCTAGTTACTGTCTTATCAATACACTGTATATGGAGCAATCACTACTGTGGCCAGTGATTTGGAAACTGATGCCAGGGATAGCTATAAGAATGGTTTGTACTTCAGTTTGATCACGGGCAGGGTCCTCCATAATCACTACGTACACATCCCTAGGATGGAGGGCTCCAACATGTCACAATTTGGAAGTGCTGTGGATCTTTAGGAACTGGGGCCCTACAGGAAGTCCTTGGGTCACTGGGCGCATTCCTTTTAGAGGAACTTTAAGACCCATCTCATCTCTCTCTAGTCAGATGTGAGATGCGTTTGCACCATGATATGCTGCCCTAACTTCAGTGGATTTGCTCAGTGTCAAGCTTTGGCTCCAAAACCGCAAGCTAAGCAGTCTTTTCTTTATAAATGTAGTTACCTAAAGTATTCTGTTGTAGCAATGTCAAATGACTAGTAGAAGATGCCTACAGAGGAGACTTCAATGACTGATGTGAGCCAGTTGTAGGCAGCAAAAGATGTTCCTAGGCAATGCTCACAAACTTGCTCTTAGCTCTGCCCTTGTGTGAGAAAGTTCTTGGAAGAAGGAAAATCGAACTTCTTGTACCCAGACAAGTGATAAGTGTGAGCTATGGAACACTGCCTGGCTCAGGGATCACTCTATGTCCGTACTGTCCCCTAGCTCCATGGGTTGGTGATCTTGAGCACATCAGTTAAACTGGGATTTTAAAAGTATATTAGATATGGATGTGCTATCATTTTCTATCCTGTAAATGTTATAAATGAGGCATTGTGAAATGTAATATGTAAAACCACCTTATTGAGAAGACTGTTTAAGCATGATTTGAAAACATATTACCTTTTAAAAAAATTAACAAAAATACTGTCAGGGCTTCATTGAGTCCACAGTGAAAGTACCTCAATTTTGTATTCTGTGCAAGTACAAATGCCAAAATTTACATGAATATAATAAGCCAAAAAGCAAAAACTAATAAATTAACCAGCTCCCATAAACAAAAATATTCTAGGTTTGGAGAATTTGCTTTGTTTTAAAACACTGGACTAATATGAGTCCATCTGACTAGTTTTGCATGGTCATTCTCCATGCTACTTAATAAGCAGCCCTCAGATTGGAGGCTTGTGGTCCAGAAGAAGAACATACTACACAATGCTGGGGTGCTATATTAATGACCTGACACACTTGCAGTTTATAGAAGAAAGTGCAATTCTGCATGCAGAACAGCCAGTTCTCAAAGCACAGAGGACACCAGCACATGCACAAGAGCTCAGAAAAGGCCAAAATACAAGTCATAAAGAGAGACTGTCAGCAGCTTCCCTACAGGGGCACATGGTCCAGGTTCCCTTTCATTGGCACGGATGCCAACAATTGATCGAAGCAGGCTGGGAGTTAACCTATGAGGGATGATGGTGGGAGAACAGGCCTGGAGGAAATGGACAAACACATCTGGAAAAGGAGAGAAGGGAAGGCTGTTTCCTTGTTTCTAGTTGAAATTACAACTTGACTTTCTTCTCAACTCTATGGTTTCTGTTAGCTATAACATAGCACAAAGAGCAAAGTTGAAATACATGCATACATACATACATGCACATACTTGTATATATACAAACATGCACAAACATATACATACATACATACACTCATACACACATACATATATGTACTTATGTACATATACAAAGGATGGTTTTGTTTTTGCAAAGTCTTGAACAAAGCATGTGTTTCTAGTTAATACTGGACAACTCCAGCTGATGTCTAAATCCTTGTCAAAATGTTGACTCTTTTGTGGGATTATTTTTTTCCTTCTGGGGCATTATGAGGCCGTGTCATAGCTCTGGACTGGAAAGTTGGGGCCAGCCTCACTTAGAAAACCATTGTTTTAAATCCTTCCTCAATTCCTTTTGAGTTAAATCTTATTTTTCTTTTAAAAAAGAGAATCTTACCTTACCTAAAAAAAATTATCAGTTTTTAAACCTGATACAAAGTTGAAAGGTATTTGCTAAAGCACTAAGTTTACAAACACTGAAATAGATTTTTTTTGTTTCCACTGGGATACTCTGCGCAATATTGTGGTTATACAAAACAGCAAAAACAAAATAAACTGTCCTATTTTTCAGCACTTCTGAACTATTGGTTCAACTGTAGAAAACCTCTGTAAGGGGAAGTTTTAACATGAAAAATATCATCTTCTAATACTTTGGTTGTTTTATTTAACTTTCTAGGCCTGAGAGCCAGCAAGGTAGCTCAGAGGACTAAGCATGTGCTTAGGCAAGTGCAAGGCCTGGGGCTCAATCGCTAACAAACACAGGCTTCCCCAGTCCCACCCCAGGGCATGCTGAGCAGGCCACCAAGACTGGGCATGGTGGCACACACCTATAATCCCAGTACTGGGGAGGCTGAAATCAGGAGGATTGCTAGGAGTCTGAACTGTGTAGTGAGACACTATACCAAACAAATTGAAAATAAAAAGCTTTCTAGACTTTAATGAGAGAAAATACATATGCAATGAATTTCATATAAGTCAAGATAATAAACGAATAAACATGAATGATTTTATCTTATGTCTTTACTAAAAAATGTACCTGCATGATAAAAGTCATATACTATGATTCAAGATGTTATGGAATGAATATAAAAGAGAGAAATGTTTCCATAGATAACAGCTACTTGGTTATAAAAAATAAAAGAATTGCATTTTAAAAAATAAACTAAAAGCATAGCTTTCATAGTCACTATCAAAAAGGATTTTACTTCATCTCTTTTCCATTTTTATTATCTTTTAGATTTTTTTTTCAACTTCTGGGTAAAATATCATTTCCTTATGGAATGTTGACTCAGATCCTGAGATATGCATTCTGACCGTGCTAGCACCTTCTGACTGTGTTTGCAAGACAGTATTTATGATGCAGCAGGTTGCCTTACAACAACCGACTAGTGGTTCTGAGTCTCTGGATCTTCTGACTGGTTCCAGATGTTTGGCTGGGCTCAGCTTAGGGCTGAGGGGTGCTGAACAATTCCATCACTGAGTCTGAGTCTGCATCTTGGTTGGGCAGCCAGGAGGCCCAGCCTTGAACACCGCTGGACGCGCGGAGGAAGAAAGTGCATGCGCGCTTCCTAAACCTTATTTTGTTCTATTGGCCAAAAACACTCATGTAGCTGAGTTCAGCCTGAGTGCTAGAGACTCTCTTCCTAAAGAGGAAGGCACCAGGAGATGGAACCATCTGCATTATTCTAATATCACAGTTTCTAACACATCTAATAATCACTAGTCATTTCATCCACTCTTAAGTCAGAAATCACCTTACTTTCTTATCTCATTACTAAGATAAGGTGTTTATAGCAAATTAAAGGAGAAATCCATATTACAACTTTTAAAAAATGTAAAAGAAATCTGTAACAATACAACATAGATTGGATGGGAAATCTAAATGTGTTACCCTGGGTAGCACAATTTTGCTCTAACTATGCCTTTGTTTCTGTGTAATAGCCACTGAACAATCGAAATCCTATTGAATTTAATAGAAAACATTTAACACTTCTGAGTATTTTAGAAGCCTATGCTCTACTTTTTAACTGAATTTTAACATTTCAGCCCATTATTTTGTTGTGTTCATCAATTTTACAGCAGACAGAATCCGATGTTATTCAATTTAACCTTTGCAGCACTAAATCTTATATATACAATGCCCAAATGTTTGGCCAGTTTAACCAGGATGGGTTTTGTGGAGCATTTGAATACCTCTTCTGATTCCAAAAAGCTTGGTTTTCCACTGATTAACTGGGATGTTTTATTTCATTTTGCTTTTATTGGACAGTGCAATCACCTGCTTCTTAACAACTTTGATTATATTCTAAAACATACCCTAAGTTGATAATGTCTTTTACTGAGAAAATGGATTTTTTTCTACCATACCCAATGTATCCCCTCTATATTAAATTTCCTCTAGCAAAATAAATGAGTTCCACTTGTAAGAAATCAAAGGGAATAAAGACTTACAAAAAAAAATTTGAGTTGCAGTTGCCATAGGAACTGCATTTCTTTCTTTCTTTCTTTAATCTTCAGGGCATGGGAAATCAGTGCTTACTGATGTAGTACTGTGGTATTCCCGTACACAGTTAACTGAGATTAACAAGAGAGAGCCAAGAAAAGAAATCAGTGTCTGATTAGTCACAACTAGAGTTTGAACTATCGTGTTTATGATTGAGCTTCAAAATACAAAGGAGCAGTTTGGTTTGGGGCTTGACTTCTTACTGTGTTTTTTTTTAATTTTATTAAAATGTTACTGATTTTTAATTTCTTAATACCTATAATTCTCATGAAGTAAAAGCTTTGTGAGCAAAATTTGTTCTCCGGTACTTATTATTTTGCATTTCTATAAACCACAGTTCTACATTAGAGCTATATACAAAACTTAGATGACGATTCTTAAGGGCTGACTGGAATAGTTGTCACCTTTGCCTTGGGGTCCAGTCTGCCCAGTATTCTACCCCTTACTGCCTTAGCCTTCATCCTCCCTTTTTTCCTTTTTACCTGTTTTTTTCTTCACAGCCTTCTTTTTTTATCTTGTAGCTCCATTTTATTTCCCTATTATGACTTTAGCAATCACAAGATGTTTTAGCAAATAGTGTAGATGTATTGTACATTTGAGCAAGGTTCTATCATGGAGATAATTTCCAGATATAAATCTGAATTACTAGAAGAAACATTGCAATTGGTGAAAAAAATCAAAAATAAAAACAATTGATATGTGGCTGTCTTACAATTGAATAGTTTGTCACAGTCTTCTTAATGGAGGGGTGCTAGCTTGTCTCACTCATGGGAAAGAAGTTTAATATTTAGGAAGTATAAATACTCTGCTACAAGTACAGATAAACATCAGCACATTTATGTTAGCATAAAGATTAATCCCAGCACAACAAAAGGCCCAGTGTATTCAGAAATCTATAGTTTGTTATTCCCAGCATCTAAGAAGCTATGCTTAATTTCTTTAAGTCATCATAAAAGAATTGTGTCCAACACAACTATTTGCTTATATAGAACTTGGCATTCTAATTCTTTGAAAATGATCTCAAATATAGAACAATAATTCATTCAAAGCCAAGTCATAAGCTGAGAGGTTTGATTTTTCTGGTTTAGGATTTTGATTCTTCATAGTAAAATTGAATTACACCAACAATATAGAGTCCAAGGTAATGGTCATAATAGTTTCAAAAATCTAAACTAGTCACAGTCTAATCCAAATATTCAGCTTCATTTTCCATATTTAGTGCTTCCAACCAATCTACCTTGAGCCACAGGGAACTTAGACTCCATCCTCACTCCTGGCTTAGAGCCACTGTCCAGTTTAAGGTTGTGGAGAGCACTGTTGTGGGCTTTTTGTCTAGGAGATAAGACCTCCCTACATAGTTCACTCTTTTGGACCTGACATTCTAGAATCATGGAACTTCCTGCCCTAAGGATTTCAAACCATGTTTCAAGGCTTGTATAAAGATCGACCCTGGATCAGAAGGTAATGGGAATTCATTCCCAGAGTCAGTACATCCCCACCTCCCCAGGAAGCTACTGATGGCAAAGGTAAAGATAAAAGAGGAAGATAGTGGGTGTTTGAGACAGGCTGAACCTTTGTAGGTGCTCTTCCCTATCCCCTGCTGGACTGATGGAAAAGGTCTGTAAAACCTTCTTCTGTTCCACAAAAGTGCATGCTTTTTTGGGTTTTGCATATGTTTTTCTCCAAGCCCAGAATTCCCTCCCCTTCTATTGCTGCTAATGTCTGCAGAGACAATTCCATTTTATTTTTGAAAATTGTTCTCACTCCTGAGACAGGTGAAATGTTTGCTTCTTTGTCTTACACTTACCATAGAGATTAACATATCTCTGAATCAAATTATTTATTTACACATTTGTCTATTCAGGAAAAAGTCAAGGCCAGTAAGATTTCAGCTGGCATTTCTTCACTCATATTTAATAAACGTGTATTTCATTAAATGCACTAGATACATCATTTATAAATTGTTTTACTAGCTCAATTGTCATGCAAATAAACCTCTGTATGCTAAGTCTTAGGATAGCACAACGTCTTTATTAATATAAAGAAATAAAAGGGTAATTCAAAAACAATTTATAACATTTTCTAAATGTGACTAATTCCAAAAATTCCATCCATAAAGAAAAATATTTGACAACTCATGCAGTCCTTGATAAAGCATGCCTTTAAATAGAGAAAGACATTCAAAACCAAAAACACAACCAAATAAATATGCCTCATTCATAACCTGAAGGCATCCATGAAATTAATCATTATGAAATCCACAGAGGCTAGGGAGTCTCGTCTTTGAAAAATTCAAATTAATACATGAATTGTATTTCACTCTGTTACAATGCAGAGAAATGGAAAATATTATCAAAGGAGTTTCATAATCATCGTCATTCAACACACTTTAGCATATATCTAAAGTATGTCATATGGTATAAAAATTAAAAAGTGTCATTATTGCTCAAAATTATATGAGCTCAGATTTTGTACACTTTTAATATTTTTTCAGTATTCATCCATGTTGTTTATATGTAGTAGATTGTTTAAAGCCAAATAAAAATATTATGGGTTAAAATCAGATACCAGAATATTTAAGAAACTTGCCCAAAGTCACACAGCAGGTCAGGGAGTAGCTAGGAGTCATGGTAACTGGAACTATGCAAGATTTATGGGTAGAGAGCACCAGACAAACTGTGTTGGGAAAAAGGAGAAAGGAAGGGAAAAAGAAAAGACTGTATGTATACGCAAGATAGTCAAGATATTACAGCTACTTTCTCTTAGTTCTTTAGAAAGAATGTTTTGTGCCAATATTGTATAAACAAGATAGCATGCCTGTATCTTCTACTTTGAATACAATGAAAGCAACAACATGCAAAGTTTTAAAAAGTATTGTAAAGTCATATTAGCCTGTTTTGAAACTTGGTTTCATTGTCATGTTCATCTGCTTTTCTCTTTAAAATTAAAAATTAAAAAAAGAGGGAAGCACAATGGAGCCTAGGAAGATCTACACTGAAGGAACTGAAAAACCAGCAAACACCTGCAGAGGAAACAGAGCCAACAGCATCAAACCAGCTGGAGATGAAACTGGAAAAAAATCAGTGTTCCGGGTACCAAAAGTGGGAAGCTCAGCATGAGCAGCTCTTACACCCACAGGAACATTCACTACACCTGGATCCTGGTCTGTATCTACACAGTCTTTGGCAGAGATTTTGGGTCCCTATCAAAGTCAGATTTATCAGCCAGTGAATGGCTGGATACTGATGATATGGGTATAGAAGGAAGACGAGTTTGTTGGGTGATGCTAAATGGAGAAACACAAAACAGAAACTTGAGAGGTGGGGAGAATCCAAAGTTACTTTAACAAGTGGGTGTTTTTGTCTTTTCTGGAGATAGGCAATGGTCAGATAAAGCAATTTTGTATGAGGTAAAGCAACCACTGGCTTCCTACTTCTTCCTACGGCTGAACCAAAGTTTCTCAGATGCTTCACGTTCTGTTTGGTCAGCAGCATCAGACTCTTCTGGGAACTCATTAAAACCATAGAATTTCAGAACCCACCCCCAAGAATCCATTTTAATAAAAACTACCAGTGATTCAAATGCATTTTAAAGTTTAAAAAGCATTGATCTAGATCCCACTATATAACCCCAAGGAAAAGCTTCTCTACTAACGTGGGCTTTAATATTGTTTTACTTTGCTTTGCAGGCACACCAGAAGCACATCTCATTTACTTACAAGTATTAGCACCACTCCATTCCCAACCCAATAATTAACTCGGCTCAGTTTACACTTTGAATCTGAAGTAATGAACATATTACCTTAATTAGAATGCTATCAGACCAATACTGCGGATTATATAGCTTTAAGTTTGCCTTGTTCTATAGCCTTCTGTAATTCAAAGCACTGATCAATGTATAAAAGTAAATATTTTATAAATTTCACTCCATCATAAGGCTTATTTTCTACAGATGTGTTCTGACTTATGGTATAGACATTTTGGAGAAGAGTAGAGTGTTTCATGGGAATTGCTGCCTATGGAAAGTAGTGGTATCAATGATATTTGAGACGGATGCCATCTGAGGACCAAAAAGGAAAAAAAAAAGAACATGCATACACACATACACACACACACACACACACACACACACACACACACACACACGTATTCATGTGTGCATACATGTACAAATAGAAAAAGCCTTTTGATGCACAAATTTCAGTTACCATAGTTTAGTTAAGTAACACCAGTCTCCAAAAAATATAGTTCAAATTTCAGTGGCTAAGGGCTGAGGAGATAGCTCAGTAGAATAAGTGCTTATCTGGCAAGTATAAGGTGCTGAGTTTAATCCCTGGTACCGGAAAAAAAAAAAAAAAAAAACTTCAGCAGCTAATACATGTTAGTGGTTAGTAAGCCCTGAATATCATACTTCACTGGTAGCTCTTCAGTCAACAAATCACTACCTGAAGCCTACATTGACATCACATTCAGAGGCTAATCTTCTCACTTCTTTTGGTGCCTATTGTGATCATTGCTGGGCATGTTAAAAGCTTGTTCAGTGCCACTTTGTCTCCTAATAACAATCCTACATGACATTTTACATAAAATGGTAGTCGAGAAGGAATTAGCCAACAATGATGAAAGCACTGCAAAATTAAAATGTCGACACTGAGAGTAAAATGAGAGCATTACAACTACTCATGGGAATATTGATGCTTTCACCATTCTACCATCTTGGGAAGAGTGCTGGAGATAAACCCAAAGCCTCAAGCATGCCAGGCAAATGCACTTCATTGAGTTACACTCCAGCCCATCCTGCTGCCATTCTAAAAGTCATAGATATGCAATCAGAAAAATTCAGTGTCATGATTTAGGGTTTTTACAATGGAAACAATGAAAAACAGGAAACATTTTATAATATTATTTTATAATGAATCACCCAAAGAATCATATACAAGAAGTGCAGGAAATCTGTCCACACAACAAAGACCAAAGTTTGCAGCTGAGAGCCTGGATCCTAATATCTTGCATGAGTCCAACTGAAAACCTAGAGCTCATAACAATGGCTCCTACAAGTCCAACTGGAGGCCTAGAACCTATGACAAAGTCTCATGCAAGCCCACTTCACAGATCTGTGCTGGAAAGGCCCAAAGGTCAGGGTGGAAGCTAGAAAGTTTATGCCAGTGGTATGAAGGATCTGTGCTAGCAAACTAAGGAATCTGAACTGCAGCCAGGATGCAATGCTCAAGGTGAGTACCACAGCTCCTCCAAAGGATTCACAGCACTCCTCAGCAATAGTGAGGTCCTGAGCTCCTCCAGCAATAAAGAAATCTGAATTTCCATCAGGAAAGTCAAAGCAAGAAGCTTCTCCAAAAGGCTGAGCAGTGCACCAGCTTCCCCTCCGGAACCAGGAAGTGATGCTCAAGATATGGACCACAGCTCCCCCAAAATGAATCATAGCCATTCCCAACAACAATGAGGTCGTGGGCTCTTCCTCCAACAAGCACAGCCAAATTCATCAGGAAAGGTCCTCCATCCGAACAGTCCAGGACAACCAGTGGCTTCCAACAGCTCCGACAGCTCTGACACCTTCTCCAAGCAGCTTCCCTAACATCTCAACAGCTTCTCCAGCTCTGTCTCTTATGCTGCTGGCAACAACCTTCAGATGGGCCTCTCACACCCAGCACCATGCCAGTTCATTTCAACTGTACCAAGGTGACCAGGAGCTACACTCATCAAAGGCAAACTTTCCAACACAAATAAGAAAAGTGGTTGTGACAAAAATGGATGAGATACCCCAGTAGAAGTGAGGTCAGCAGTATATTACACATTAAAAAATTCTAACTTATGACAATACAATAAAATGTTAGAAGCTAGTTCCAAACTAAGAAATTACAGTGGTAGTTTTCTATAACATAGAATGTTTCCCCATGGTCATCAGTTACAAGAAAAAAGGACAGCAAGTACAGCTCAGACTACTCATGAAAAGTATTTTCAAGGAAATAAAACTCTTTAATCCTCAATCTATGTTTTAAATAATGATACAATTAGTAGTTGTTTTACTCTTTATTTTTCATTTCTCTATTTATGATTAAAAGGGAACTTTGAATCTTTTGACCAAAAAGTGATAAAAGTTGGAGGACAATCATAATTTTTTTTCTGTTGATCATTAAGTTTGCCCTGTGAAATTCTGGTTTGAATGCTTATTTTTTAATCATTCTAGATAATTTTATAATATTCACGCATGGAGTCAAATGCAAGAGTGTGAAAGATCTGTAGAGGCACTAGAGACCCAAAGAATCCAACTGAGAGTCTGGATCCCACACCAATATCCTGCGCCAGTTCAGCTGGAGAACTGCAGCCCATAAAAATGTCCATCATGAGCCCAGCTGAAGACCTAGAACCCATGAGAATGTCTCATGCAGGTCTGTATCAAGGATCAGCAATGGGAAAACCCAAAGGTCAGTGGTGGAAGCTAGAAAGCCTGTGCAAAAAGAAAAAGGATCTGCACCAGCTGGCTAAGGGCTCTGCAATGAGCCAGGAAGCAATGCTCTAAGTAAGGACAAGAGCTCCCCCAAAGAGGTGCACAGCCATGCTTGGTGACAGCGAGGTCCTGAACTTCTCCAATAATGGAACAGCTGAGTTCTATCAAGACAGCCAGTACAAGTTCCTCCAGGAAAATCAACAGCACACATCTTTGCCTCCAGTTCTCTTTGTGCACTGTTGGCAGCAATCCTCAGATAGTCCATCCACATCCAACACCATGCTGATTCAGTTCAGCTGGGCATTGCACGTTGACCATTGGTTAATCCACCACATATTGCAAAGAAATGACTGTTAGTAGAGATAGGTGAAGGTGTAGGAGTAGGGAGATAGAGGAAGAAAGAAGTGGGGAGGCTAAGTGAGCCTGGACATAGCAAGGACCTTGCATTACCTTTCTCTGTGGTCTTAAGAGACTCAAAACCCTCTAGTAACATTTTCATATGCACGTATTGTTGTTACCATATATTGTTACCATATTCCCAAGCATGTAACATGCAACATGGTAATTATGTTTTCATAGAAGAGTTGACCTACCACGTGCAATTCTAGAAGAGTCCTGTCAAGAACTCTACATGTGAGCCATGAGGGAAACCCCTTTGTGAGTGTGTTGCACACCATATAACACATGAAACCCTAATTTTATATTAAATCTATTTCATAAATCTATTATGAAATTATACTTCAGTCCTCAGAAGAAAATTTACAGGGAAGAAAGTCTATCGCTCTTCTACAAAAGAAAAGGCTATGTAAAGTATATGATCAATTTATACAAATTTCCCATGAGTCTACAATTTGTAATGATGCTTAAGACTGGATTGTTCTTAGTTTGTAAACAAAGATTTTTTTCAATGTCTAAAAAAGTGATAATATATGGTTTTTACAGATTATTAAGTTATGATATGAAAGTCAAATCCTAAAAAGGTACAAAAATACATACATACAAAAGATGAAAGAATCCAGTTAGGTTTTAATTTATAAACTCTCTTGATCATTAGTTACTTTCCCACATAAAGTCCATGCTTATTTTTTAAAGGACTTTTCAACTACGGTACTGAGAAACAGCATTATATCACTTGTACTCTAGGGGGTTCGGGAGCCACTAGCCTTTCTGTGGCGTGTGGACCACAACCAGTTCTCACCAATGAATATGGATTTAGGATATAGAAGAGGCTCAAGTCTGAAGAAGCCCAGCACTTCACCACATGGAGAAAAGCAAGTATGGCATTATGCGAAGTGTACTTGGAGTGGCCTTTCCCATTACTTATGATTGGGCGGAGGTTAGAAGGCCACAGGAAGGCTGCAGAGCTGTATTTCCTGATGTCCAGAGTCAACTGCTGCCTGCTAGACAAACATTACTACCTATTAATCTTGCCCTCTTGCCTCACCTTTGCAACAAAATTTCTCAAGCCATCATCCGATACCCAGCCACAAAGGCATTGATTTTCTATCTAGAGATGTAGACAGAATGTGAATACGAGTCGCATTAGGGCCCAAGGTCTATCTATCTCCTTCGGTGTTGCCACGGCCAGTACCATAGGAGTACCAGAAGGATCCTGCGGCGCCGGCCACAGCTGCCTTCATTTTCTATGAACCCCTGGCAATGCACCGCCGGCTGAGCGTGCTGTGCGCGCAGGGCATCCTCCTGCGTCCTGCCCTTGGCCTGACCTCAAGGGGCCACGCTGTCTCCTCTCCTTGAGCCCCAGTCCACAGCGAGTGACATTTGTGCCTGCCGATTGCTAGGAAGAGGCCCTTACTACAGAGGGAAAGGAGCAAAGCAACAGGTGATCTCTGAAGACAAACTGTACATATCACTATTTGAATCGAAAGAGTAATACAAACAGTAAATCCTACTGACTTTAAGTCATTTATTTATTTATTTGTTTATTTAGGGCCAGGATGGCATGCTGTACTGGTGACCAAACCCAAGTCCTTGCATTTGCCAGGCGGGCGCTTAGACCACCGAGTTATCTCCCCAGCCCCTTATTGACTTTATTTATTTATTTATTTATTTATTTATTTATTTATTTATTTATTTATTTATTTATATGAATTTAGGACTAGGTGTACAGGTTCTCACTACGTAGACTGGACTTGTAGTGATCGTCCTGTTTCAGCCTCCCAAGTGCTGAGATCATAGGCACGCGCCACAACGCTCAGTGTCAATCGCAGTCTCAGCGCGCCCTGGGGGCGGGGCTAGCACAGCAGGCGGAGGAACGAGCCCCGGCAGATGCTCTCTGCCCAAGCAGGTGCTGTAGTCCGCTCAGCTATCTGGCCGGCCCTTCCTTATTGATTTGAATATTTGCTATTTCTTAGCAATACCAGCAGATGTAGAAATATTTAAGAAATTAGTGGAGCTGGGGAGATGGCTCAGTGGAAAAAGCACTTCCCTGGCAAGCGCAAGGGCCTGAGTTCAATCCCCAGTTCCGCCAAAAAAAAAAAAAAAAAAAAAAAAAGGAAAGAAAGAAATTAGTATTTTATTTATCATTCTTGATAAATAAATGCAACAAACAAATCTAACCAAATACTGTGCAAAAAGGAGAGAAAAAAAAGAGATTCTTGTCAAATTTTAATTGGTGAAGCCAAGAACATCACACTAATAAAACTTAATTAAATCATTAAATATTTACAATGAACTTCCGATTCAAATCTATTGAATGAATTCTTTTTATTTGTCTGCATTCTATTGTAGTCAGTACATAAGGCAAAATCAAATGTACAAACCAAGTAATTTAATGTACTTGACTCAATCAAAAATTCCATTTCATTTACCTTCCCAAAATTTAAATCATCTCAGAACACAATATGACAATTTATATTTCCATCGCATCAGGAAATACACAATAACTTGCTCTTATTAATCACCCATAAAGTAGCACTGCCTTGTAAAATATAACTCATTCATTTTACATGTTTCATTCCATTTCAATAATAATATATAATAACATTGTCCAATTTACAATGTGTGTCAAAAGTCTAAACATATACATGTCTTGAACCTTCTTTAAACAAATATATCTTACAGTAAAGAGTAAGTGTTTGTCCTACAATATTTAAATGGCAATGGAATACCCATCTCGGACAAAACTAAACAAAAAAAGGGAGATATAAATGAAGGACCATTTGGTATCTGTATATACAAAACAGGAAAAATATACAGCTTCTTCCTCTTGATTCAATGAGAAGATTTATACTAATAGTGCTTAGGCAAAATATCATGACTGCATCTTGTACTATGATGAAGACAACAATATGCAATGTACTAATTATTAAAACTATTCTACTAATCAGTTTTGAAACTGTCTCATTGCTTTCTGTTTTTCAATAAAATTTTTTAAAAAAAGAATAGTTATTTGTGTGTATACAAAGGTAAGAGTGGGCACGTTCTTTGGCAATAAACACAATACAGCAGCTTGTCATTACATGGAACACATATTTGAACATATCTTTTGGGTGCCACATCCCCTTATATATAATGCTATGTATGCTAAAAAGATCAACATAATGGCTTCATGTTATCGAAGCAATACCTGTAAATAAAGGCATTACCAAAAACTCCTGTACTCCACTGGATTGTTTAGCCCGGCCAAATCAGAGCACAAGAATAAGCTCTGTTCATTTGTCTGCAGGTACACTCAGTTACTCAGCTTTCTCAGGAAACAGGAAACAGGAAGCAGACCTTTTGTTAAGTGGATGCTTTTGGTAAATCTAGAGATCCTTTCACCTCTTGAAATGCTTCACATCGTTCAGGATGGAAACAGAAATACAGCAACCTATTTCCACAAAGTGAACCTCACTGTTCTCTAATGTTAGCTGTCTCCTTTTCCTCAGTTTGTTGCCCAGATAAAAGACTCAAAACTTCTTCTTCTCCTTCTTCTTCAGCCATCCAACCCTGCTCTTCTACACAGGCATCTTTTGACCCTACCCATTTCCAGGTCCCCAGGTTCTCTCCCTCTACCCCCACATTGTGTCCAGGTTATGGGATATGTCCAGCCAAAGTCAGAAAACACCAACCAACCTTTCTCAGTCTGCTCACCTCCCAATACTGTCATGAACTTTCCTGAAGAGAAAGCAATGTGCAGCCTTCTGAGGAGGAGGAGGATCGTCTACAGGGAGCAAAATCTGCTTCAGTGAAGTACTGGCATCAGTCCACCACTTAGAGCAGCTGCTTGTTCTTTAAATGAACAATTTAATGCAAGAAAAACTATGAACAGTGTTCTTCTCATTTTTAGCAGGTAGAGCGGTTACACTAAAGATGATAGTTTCAATGGTTGGTTTACAACCCAAAAATTTCATACTCTGTAGCTCTTAGGCTGTGCCTGTCCAGCAGGTAGGTTAGGAAGAAACATTTTACCTTCATGTTTCTCCTAAAAATTTGTCTGTCAAGTTTTCCACTCCTGAAACACACAATCCAAAGTCACCAACATGTTCTTTAAGTTAGTTCACATTCAGACCCTAAATTCTTTTGCACACCTCAGTAACATAACTAAAGGCAGACACACAACACTGCAGGGAGCCCTTGCCTGCAGGTGCTTTCTGGACAAGCCTGGCTCACTCCACATTCTGATCTCCAATCCACTAATTCCCAAACCTCCCACTGCTCAGGCATTTTTCACAGTCCACACCCAGGAGACAAAGAATATGGTTAAGGCCCTGAGGTTCTAGGTTAAAACCCAAAGGATCTGGTATATAAGAAACATTGCAGCCACTGTTGGATACCTGCCATCTTGGTTTTGGTTTATTTTTGCTTTGTTTTGTTTTTTTTTAATTGTGTATCATTTCTAATGTCTTATCTATTATTTTATTCTTGTTAAAATAAAAGGGGTATAGTACTGTTACCTTAGCTTAATGCCAAAAAAAAAAAAAGAAAAATACAGAAACTGGAAAAGCGTTAAGAAGGAAAATAATTAAATAATGAATCAAATGTTGATTCATTACTTCAAAACTTGAAAGGCCATTGTGTCCATCAATGTTATTCATAAGTGGAAAATATTAATTTCAAATGTGCACTACCATTTGTTCTCATATCTGCATTACGAGATATGATATTATTATTCACTGCTGATACATTTTAAGTGTTTTTATTTATTTATGTGGATTTCAGACAGTGTGTGACAACTTCCAAATCTGTAAGGCAATTGGACACTAACATCATAGCATCAAATAATGCATTAGTTACAAGTGAGGAAAAGGATGGTAAGAAGGGTGACATTCTGGCACTGCGCACGTGTATTGTCCAAAATAATCATACCATCAAGTAGCCATTATACATTTATGTCCCAAGAATCCTGGTTCAATAAAGTATGTTCTCTAAATTTATAAGGATAAGATGCTGTAACTGAGTAACCAAGAACAATCAAAAGGCTTTCTAAAGATGTTTTTTTCAATAAAAACCCATTTTTATTAGTCTTTGATCTTATAGAAGACAAAGCTTTAGTTGTCATAATCACAGATGCCATTCTGTATATTTAGCGAGAGCACAGTAGAGCTAGCCTAACTTCCTGCATGTAACTCCAATCCAATATTTAAGGAAGGAAGGCTTAAATTACTGAGTGAAAACTAATGTGCAAAACAATAAGGTACCTGAAATGAAGGATTCTAAAATATAATGCACATTGATTCTTACAGGCACTACTCCATATTTCAGAAAATAAAATTGGAAATTTGAGTCAGTGATAAGTGATAATTCATTTACAAATAATCAACTGAGCTAAAATATATTAGCTTTATATTTTTCAGACACTGTATGTGTCTTTAATGCTATGCTATTTTATGTTGAATGAAAGGAGAATATTAGACTCTAATTTTGATGCAGTTAGCTTTTTGTTTCTGCTGCCCAGTTAGACCTTAATATACTTAAATATCTCCATAGCTCTATTTCTTCACACACACAAATAAAATTAAGGCCTATCACCGGTCACACCGCACAGTATATGCCTCTATACATTCTATTTATTTACATTACACTTACATTAGATATGCACTCCTTGAGAGTCAAGGTTCAGTGTAAATTACCTTTGTCTTGCCCACAGGGCATAAGATAGTTTTTAACACTGCTTTTGTATAACAGAGAGTACAGAGTTACAGAGAATTTCAGACTGTCATTTGGAATTATAGATCTCCAAAATGTGAGATGAGACGGAGTTGTGATGTGAAGTCCAAGAAGTTTTGTGAAACACTAAGTCAAAATGTTCATCTGAATTTCTTCACTGCAAGACAGAGTATGAAATAGGAACAGATACAAGAGGTGAGCTTAAGATACACTGTGTTTAAAGGCTTTTGTTTTAACGTCACATAGTAAAAGATATGTTGTCAAGAATGAGGGCTAGGTGTGCTCAACGTGGCAGGGGTTGGATAGTTTGAGGACAAGTAATGGCAATGTGTTTTTATTGTGATAAATATAAACATTCACTGTAATTTATGAACTGTCTTCATTGAGCAAACATTCATGGCAGTTTCTGTCAAATAAATACATCATGAAATGTCCTTACCCACCTTATTTACCAGATCTGGCACGATGCAACTTCTGAGTTGCATCAGCAAAATGACCATGAGAGGCAAATGTTCTGAATCAACTCAGGACATCCAGGCAGCCAGAAGAGGATAATTGAAGACACTCATGAAAGAGGGCTTTCAGAACTACTTCAGAAAGTGGTAAGAACAAAGAGAAACACGTATCTGATATGAGAAGAATATTTCAAGGGGGATTCAGGGCACTATGTCTTTTACTCTAATAAAAATTTTTAAAATTTTAAACCCTCACCAAATTATTTAATCACAGTACACAGGTGATGACAGTCCCAGAAGAGCTTTCAGTCTATAACATAGAGAAATCCTTGCTAAACACAAGCATCAACACCAGGTATTTTTTTGTTGTGTGGGGGAAAGGTGGTTTATCTTTACATTGCTGTTGTTTTCAATTATTTTTTAATTCTTCTGATACAGGGTCTTGCTACACAGCTCGGACTCATGGTGATCCTCCTACCTCAGCCGGCCCAGCACTGGGATTACAGGCAAGTGCCACCACAGAGTGTGGTACTGGGTATCAAACTCTGGATCTTGTGCTTGCCAGACAGGCACTTAATCTGACAAGCTATATCTCTAGCCCAAAGGTGTTCTAGAGACAGCAATTCTAACCACTGAATTGAAGGACTAAATAAAAAATTTTTCTTTTATGCCTCTGCTACAAACATGTCCAAGAAATAGAAATTCCAAACATTCTTCTCCTTATTTTTTAAAAAAATTAATACTTATATCACCTATGTATTATAATACATAGTCTATTTGCTTTAATAAAATAATACAAAGAACTGGAAAATACATCAAGATATAAATTTCTGAGCCTTGATTTTTTTAATTGTGTACACTTGGCAAGTACAAATAAAAATTAGGACTCAAGGATTTTTAGAAACCTGGATATTCAATATCAGTTTTTATTGACATAGTTCTTTTATCAGACTGACATGTCATTTATTTACATAGGATGTCACATATTATATAATTGAAGTAGTAGACACCATAGGTAGGAAGCACTCTGAGGACACAATTGTCTCTGAGCGAACAATAACTCACCTGAAGGGTGCCATGTCAGCTGAGTGGCACGGTCACCCTGGTGGTGACAATTCTGCAAGGTGCTGCCCTCCACACCCAGTTTCAGAGTGGCACAGAGCATCCCAGCAGCCAGAGAACATAGCAGGTAGGAGTCTGACCCAAACATGTTCAGGGTTTACAGTTCTACAAAATAGATTCCAGAGGACTTGGACGGAAACTTCAGAGTTTCTTTCAAATCTAAAATCCTCTGTGGTCACAAAGAAGATGCTGTCCATATTTTCACACTACTTTCCAGTTTCCTGAAGCAGCTACAGTGCTGGGCATGCTAGATTATACAGCTTCTCATGATTTATGTCCCAGGGATTAAATAGGGACGACGACTCTGGCTCGAGAATAGGAGCCCACAGCATATGCTTAAGCATTTAGCCTGGGTAGATCAGTGTATGACTTTTTAAATGATGCCATAAATGATTTTAATATAAAATAATCTATACATAGCCTGGTATTTTCTCACCTTCTGGTTCATCCAAAGGCCAAAAATTCACTTTTCCTTTTACCTGTAGTTTTGTAGTGTGGGAAAATTCAAGGCACCGTCTCATGTACAATTGGATGTAAGGTGAACAGTGGTAACTGCTGAGAGCACTAGAGGTTCAAAACAAATCTGCATTCCCCAGGGCACTTGCAGAGTTCTAGGAGTAGCACACTGTCTCACGAGGGCCCAAAGCATGAGTGGTATATGGGCTCGCTTGACACATCTGCGGCCTTCTTGCATCACAGCCATCCTCATCCCCCCTGAGCAACTCTGGCTGACTTTCCAGGCCTCGTTCCTGGTGTACTATAAATAAAAAGGTCACTAAAGTGATATGGGTGCTCCACTGCCATGAATATTGGCTTTATCAGGGCCTTGAATGTGCCTGACATTCTTTTTTTTTTTGAGGAACCAGGGATTGAACTCAGGCCCTTGCGCTTGCCAGGGAAGCGCTTGTTCTATTGAGCCATCTCCCTGGCATGCCTGACATTCTTGATGGTAAGATAAATCAGCTCCATCCATCTTCAATGAAATCATACTTGTCCTATTCACTTTACATGTTCCCTGCTTCCAGGCTAAATCCTGGGATGCACTGATCTTATTGCCGCCCATGACTGCATGTGTGTCTGTAACTCTCCCAGGAAATCAGGTGCTGTGGAATCCTGCATCTGTGTGTCTCTTTCTCAACCTCATGGTGCCTTGGGGCCAGGTCTCGTGCACTGGGGACAGGTGGCTACAAGATAATCAGGAATTTAGCCAGGACCTGTCCTGTCACCCTGGCCATGAGTTCTGGAGCTTCTGTTCTCAATGCTACCATACAGTAGTATGCGGCATGCATTTCTAGGACACAGCAGGAGGTACAACCCTGATTCTTCAGCCCTTGGGAGTGTACGTGGAGAGATCTGTAGTCCTCTCTTTAGATGAGAAACAGAGGACTTTAGGGCTCCAGTTTTCCCTCGGAACTCACACTAGTCTTGTGTGTCTTCATGAACAGATTTGCACAAGTGGAAGAGTTCATTCAAAAACAAAGCTGTCTGTGGCAGATAACACTATCCACTTACTGTTACAAGTAAACTCATTTTCACATTGAACAAATTAAAATCGTCATGAATTTGTCTCTTTATTAAGGATTTCCGTATTGCACATTTGAGATTTTTCTAGGCAATAGAGATGCGCAGATTCAAACTTTCATTTTTAAAAAGTATTATTTTTCTGATATAACTGACTTGTTCAGCATAGCGGGAGTAGCTAAAGAGCATCCTTAGGTCACACTTTATTTATTTGAATATAAAGAGTAACTCTTGAGTTCTTAGTAAAAACAAAACAAAAACCGTTCCAGTGTTTTCTCCTTGAAGAATGTTCCTTTCCATTCTAAAATTGTAAAGGGTATAAATCAGTGAAAGATACAAATACTTTACAGTTATTTTGCTGTAGATTACTTCATAGATAAAAATTGTATACAGCATTGCTAATGCTCAAAACCAAGTTCATCTTTCATGCAAACTGCAGCAGAAATATCACTTCTCCATTCATGAGAAATTTGAATCTTTGCTGGAGTTCCCCAACTGCCTGGCTACGCAGTCATTATGTAAGTCATGGTAAATCATAGGTGTCAGGGAGAGATTAAACACAGCCTTCAACTTGTACATATTTACAAACTTAATTAGATCATAGCTAGCTGGTTCCAGAGCAAATGAAACAAATCATCAAAGATTATCATTGCTTCTCCCATACAATAGACCCCATACATGCCACAAAACAGTTGTCTAAATTAATTTTACACAGGAGTGTCTATGGAAAGTTACCAAATATATACACATAATTGGGGAGATAATTCCACTAATATTCTAGTTGTATTGGGAAAAAAGACTCACTTAAAAGCCAGGTTCCTTCAATTCCGCAATTCTGTTCCATGAATTCCCTCAATTTAGTGTTGATCTAGGATGAAATGCCTCAGGTACTTACCAAGTAGCTCACCCAAATATCAAATCCTCCTGTGCTCAAAATGAGCCCAAATGAAAATTCGATGGTCCCACCAGTGGACAGCTATAGATATTTTGTCTCTGTCTTCTGTTCTGATCTCATTAAAAATGCCTGGAAAAAGTAAGGTCTGAGAAGAATAAAAAGAGACATTTAATCACTTCTCACAGTCTCTGACTTTAGAAAATCTGTGGTCTTTGGAAATTCCTAATAACTAGAGGCGTGTTTATAAATATCAGTGGAAATAATCTAAACAAAGACAGTGCCGACAGTTAACACTCCTTTTATTCAACACTGTTTAGACTGAGAATTAATAAACTCCACAGCAAACTCACTTCTGATAAGTGTGAGCTAGAGTTAGCTCCTACATCCCAAATGCTTGCCACCAAATTAATCTCTCCTGTATGGATAGAAACAAACATTGTTCTCTGGTAGCAATGCATTTCATGTTCTTGACACCTCACATACAAAAGTCAATAGCCCAAGCAACCATGTGATTTAAAAGTCCACTTTCAGGGGGAAGCATGAGAAAGATTAGATGATAAAAAGTTATTTAAAATCTTAACATAAAGTTAAAGATAACAAGTAAGTTTATGATAATTTTCGAGAGGACTTTAACTCATCCTATCACTTCTCAGAACAGGCAAAATGATCACAAAGCAGTCAACTTTTTTTTTGAAAATGCTATTTTGAAATATATATTTTATTGTAGCAAAAAAGTTAAAAGTAAAACCAATGCCACTGTTATTTTTTCTCAGTGTCAGCATAGCCTAGCTTATCTCAGTCTCAGGACTGACTTTGACAATTCAAAGCCAGTGAAAACTTCCTTTCAATGGAAAAAAAATGTAAAAAAGATAAAACTGAAATTTACCAGCTATATGACATCCTTCCACAGGCAAGGAATGCAGAGGGAGGGGAGCTGGTGCTATCATGTCCAGAACACTTGCACTGTGATCCATCTGCTGCCACCTCTAGGTCCTGTGTCTCCAGGCAGCTGGTTCAACCTACCAGGAGTATCTTCTTCAGCATCTCTGTTTATTGGTGGTTATGGGAAGCATCCTCGGTGCTACACTTGATACAGCAGAATGAAATTACGTTAATAAAGCATGTTAAGTCCCTGATGTCTTGAAACTAGACCTGTCAGACCTCAGGAGACTATAAAGCAGGGGAGGCCCTGAGGGAAAAGAACGCATCAAGCATCTTTATACAGATCATTAGCAAGCATTTCATCCTCTGTACTGACATAACCATGTAGCCCCTGCGTTGTGGTTCTGTATGCTGTCCTGCAGATATAAGTGTACCATTTTGCACATGCACTAAATACCAGGGTCATTTCCCTGTGGGACCTCAAACACCCCAAGCTTTGAAGCAATCTGAAGTGTCTCCCTACACCCCACTTACTCAGAGGTCAGGAGAGTGACACTTCCTATGAGCAGCTACAAGGTGGAACTCTTGCATAAAGACCATCATAACAATGAAAAGAGCAGCATAACACCACTAACCCCATTTCCACCACTGTGCCTATTGCTATTATAATTTGGGTGTTTTTGTCCCCCCCCCCCTCCAAAGCCTCATATAGTCATTGGGGTGAAGTTCTACAATTTGTGATTAACTTATGATCCAAGGCTGGGATTATGGATTGAGTGCTACACCCAGGGTGGGGCAGATAGCCTGAACGTAACAAAAGAGAGAGAGAGAGACAGACTCACCACTGTAGCTGATACTGCTCCATTTTGCTCTCTGTTCCTCACCACTGCCATGAAAGGTTGTTCTCTGCCATGTGCTGCGAGGCCTTGGAGCCAGCCAAGTGTGGAATGAAACCTCCAGTAGCTGGAAGCTAAATAAATCTTTCCTTCCTTCATCTTGGGTGCTGGGTGTTTGTCCCAGCAACTAAATAAGAATAACTGAGACAGCAACCCAGCACCAGGTGGACCCCAAGGATTCCCAGCACTGGGTGAGCAGGGCCCATTGCAGGGCCTGGATGGTGGACACCTCTATAGCTATTACTTGTAAGGGTTCTTGTGCCTGCATCCGGTGCTCAGGGATGTAAAGGTAACATTCTACATGCAAGCAGCTGCAAATACCACTCTGCATTGCAGTTAGCAAATTGAGGGTCACGTAATTTTATGAACTCACTTTTCTCACTTGGAAAGTTGCATCCATAAGCAACATTGAAGCCTGGCATGTGACATTAAAGGCCTGGACCATATGTTGAGCTAGGACTTCACCTGGAAGAGTTCTATGGTCCTTCCCCCTGGTATCATCAAGTTCACCACATGAAACCTCCAGGCTGCCTGTAAAGTAGGTACCAGCTGTGGTACACAGTGTCCTGGTTGTGGGGTGTATCTGTGATAGTGGGTCTGACAGTGCCTTAATATACAGGAATCCCAAGGCATGACACCCTGTCCAGTGTGGAAGTAGGGGTGCCAGCCTGTGTGTCACATACCCATGAGGCTTCCACCTGGGCCAATTTGTTGACAACCACGTCAGTGAATTTTTAGCCACCCTACCAAGTGTTTCTACCCACTATCGAAATTATATAGTCACCCAGGGCAAGTGATATTCAAGCTATGGTGTAGTTACCCACCACAATATTCACCTGCTGAATACAATGTGGGGCTACATCCAGCAACGTCATTTGGTTCTATATCATCAGCCCATGGCCATTGTACATAACAGGCACCACCCCCGGGGCAGTAGCACTCTTCTGGATCAACTCCTCCACAGCCTGGCATTGCAGATACCAGGCAGAGCTAGTCTGGATTTGCTGCTACCAGTCAGTCCAATTAGCAACTAGCATGATTCTCCATGCTGCATTGTTCAGAGGTTCAGTACAGACCCAACAATGGGCCTGTGGTTGTACACAGACAAACGTGTGTGCCATGAGATGGCTCTGTTATCATGGCATATCTTGGTTGGAAGGACAGGGCAGAAAGAGAAACCAGTAGAGGGAGGTCCCACCTGTCTGTGAGGATGTAGACTACATGTTCATCCTGTGACAGGACTGTGGCTGGAATCACTTTACCCCCTGGCTAAGAATACCAAACCTGGGTTCCCACTGCTCCTAGGAGTTAGGGCTGGATCCACCACTCCCAGGGGGATAGGCCTTGTGGCCACGACATCACTACCTTTCAGTACATTGTCTTTGGTGGAGAGCACATTGAGGTCCTACACAGCCAAGTTGAAGTCCAGGGCTGTGCTTCTGTGGCATATTCTAGTCCCTTCCCCAACAACTCCGAGAGGAAAGCCACAGGCCTAGTGTAATCAAACTGCTACTATTGCAGAAGGTAGGATATGTGTAATATCATGGCAAGCTGTGTGGGCACCTTTCTCCTCCAGGCGGCCAAATGGGTGCACTTTGGGCATGCCTTTACTGCAGGCTTTCACTCAGTGGGAGTGCAGTCCGGGTACCATCACTGTGCTATGGCTTGCATGGTACAGACAAAATGTGTCCTGGCTTCTGATGGAGCCATGGTGTCACTGCAGGTGGTAGTCTGTACAGAGCAACTACTCTCATGAAGGCATCTGCTAAGTCATTCCCCAGTGAGATGAGGGGCTTATACCTAAGCATCATACACTACATGGCTACTTGTTTGACTACACTTCCATGAGTTTCACCATGGATCAGGGTTAGATCAGGGCCCCACAAGAATCAGTGCCCTCTCTGACAATCCTGAGCCAACCAAACCATTTGCCAAAGCGTCAACCCTTTAATATGTCCCAATTGTCCATGCAAATATATGGGGGGCCTTCTTCGTGCATCACAAGTAACCACACTGACCACAACTCTGCCCATTGTCTTGGCCTGCCCATTCCAGTCTTGATCCAGAGACTGGACAGGGCCTGTAGTCCATTGTGAGGCTGTGCCACAGCTTCACCCATAAATACTCCAGGTGTCAGCTGAGTCTATCCATTCTGCATAAGGGTTACAGGTCATAATCTGTATTCCATCATCCTGTATAACTATACGTATAGGTCATTAGTCTCAATACTGTTGCCAATTATGCCGCCAATGGGCTAGCTGAAAAGGCCTGCTGTAGTATGTTGACACCCCAGTGCTTGAGGGTGGGTCATGGGCCACTCCACCCATTGGACAGATGTCCACATTGGCACCCAGCCCTCTATCAGGTATTTATTCTCTACTTCTACCTCCTGCTGCTCCATGACCCTGTCATAGGCAGGCAAAGCAGCACATACCACTGCTAACTGTTTCTCAGTCAGGCAACACTGGCTTTCAGCTCCTGTCCACAGCTGTGGCCAGAACCCAGTAGGGTGCCTCTGCTTCCCTTTCTTTTGCCATAGGCCCCAGCCATACCCATCATCAGATACACTCACTGTCAGGGTACATGGCAGGGTGGGGATTAATGACTTGGAGGGCTCACACCTGTGCAAATGCCCTCTTCAAGTCCCAAAAAGCAGCTTCTGCTACATCTGTCCAGTTCTGTGTTGTACTCTTTTGGAGCATCTGCTACAAAGAGCACAGAAGGGGGGGCTAGATATAATCTAAACATCTGCCAAAAGCCCAATAAACCATATGCCTGAAATCAACATATTGTTGTGGGTCTGTGGCTTTTATCAGTAATGGCACTGGAAATTACTTGCTTCTTACTTGATCAGCAAACACTCAAGAATTTGAGACAAGCCAGGCCCCTCGATCTTGTGTTCCTTGATGGCCTACCCCCCAGGCCAGCAAAGCTTCCTTCAGTGTGTGTGGCAGCTTCCAAATCTGTAAGGCAATCAGAGGTTAACATAATATTGTCAATATAATAGGATAGTGACACAGAGTATGGCTCGGTACAGGTGTCTAAGTCCTGGAGGACCAGGCCACAAAAGGAAGACTATACAAATAGCTTTGTGGCAACACCTGGAAGGTCCATTGCCTGCTCTCCCTGGTGAAGACAACTTGATCCTGACCATCAGGTATGGTAATAATGGAGAAGGCATTGTCCAAATCCACAACACTGATGGTATCAACCCAACATCAGGGTGAGACAGTCCACTCAGTGTGCAACAAGCACTCCTGACATGAAATGAGGGGTTACTTTATTCAATTCCTGGTAGCTAGTCACTTGGGACACCTGCCAAGCTTTCATATGGGCCACATCAAGGACCATGTGAAGGGCACATCACACCTGTTTTCTCTAATTTCAAAGTGTTTTGTCCTATTTCCTCATGGCCACAGGTAGTTGATATTGCCTTATGCACAGTCTCCTGTATAGCTTGCAGGAGAGTCAGTTGTGCACAGTGTAGATGTCCTCAGACTATGGTTTTTACTGGGTAGATTCATAAGGAGAATTCTTCCCTCAGATCAAGCCTTGCATCAGTCAGTAAGTCCACCCCTAGTATGTATTTAGCAACCAGGGAATCGTAGACATGAAAAGGGCACTGAGCCAAATGCCCAATACCCAATGTCACCTGGGCTCCCTGGATCGTGACCTCTGCACCCTGTTAGGCATGAAGTGCATCCCATGGAGCAGTCCAGCTGGCCATACATTAGTATTGATCTGGCGATGGTGCCACCAGTCTAATCTGTGCTATATGTTCTTTGGGGACCAATAAATAGTTCTGCATGTGCCTTCAGTCTCCCTAGGTTTCTATTAGCTGGGTACCTCCTCTTTGCTAAAAGGAAGACAATGTCACATCATCTTGCTTCACAATGACTGCCTTTACTTTGGGCCCATTGGCCAGCATTGCTGCTCTGGGTGATAGTGCCCTTACAGACACCTCTACATCATCTGGGGCTAAGCTGGCCACCAGCCATCTGTCCAAATTTGGTACCAGCTGACCTTCAGTTGCCCCATGGTCTGGCCACAGTTTTAATAGGTTCTGCCTTAGCTTAGTGCTTCACTTCCACATCCTTTCACTGGGCTAAGGGGTTCATAGCATCGCCAATTGAATGATCTATAAAGGGGTCTCAGAGGACTACATCTGCTCTAAACATACCAGCTGGCCTCCTTGCCTGAACCAAGTCCATGCTTATGGCAGCTACTTGTCTGGGCTACAGCAACACATGGTGAACAACACTTGTCACATGTCCATCTCTCAGTGTCTACCTCTCGTAGTTACTAAGTCTAAGTAGATTGCTCATTTCATGGCTTTCTCCAGCAGAAAGCTGCCATTGATCAGTTTCTCAGGACTGTCCATAGAACTGTCCTTTGCATATCCTGTAAAACCTGTCAGGAAAGGGGGTGCTGGCTATCTGGGACATCTCCGTGAGCTTAATTGCATGTCATCAGTCCCCTTGTCCCATGGCTATAGCAGCCATCCAGGCATGGTTTCATTCAACTTTTGCTTCAACTATTTCACCAGCTCCCATGACACCAGAGTCATGTAGGTCATCTGTGTTGTATGATAGATAGTTGGTCACACCAAGCCTCCTCCTTGGGCAAGGATCTCCTCTATGTCCAGCTTCTGCCAAAAGGCAAGGCTAACGTGCAACTCCTGATGATGGGCTGTATAGTTCTGGAGGAGGTGATACTCTCTGGGCCCCACAACATGTCTTCTGCTGCTGCCAGTCATGATTCCAAGTCCTGCTGCAGCTGGCCTACCTCCTGGAAGAGGTCTTCTGCCCCTTGCCCCACACAGCAGAAAGGAGTGAAACACAGCCAAGCCATGCATCCCACTGAGTCATGGTGGCAGTCAGGGATTTGTATGTCTATCACTTCTAAAGCCTTCAACACATCTCGTGGTGTCAGGCAGACTACTTCTTAGGCCTCAAGGGCCTTCCTTGTTGCCAAAACAATAGCTATAGGTAACCAGGCAGGGGCAGGGTAAGTACTTTGGCAACCTCCCAGGGCTCTCCCTTCCCACCATGCACTGTTTCCACAGATGAGGTGACACTCAACTCATCCTGCTGCTGATGACACCGTTGGTCAGGATTGAGGAGGCTAAGGGAGGATTTTCACGAGTTCCGCAAGGAAAATAAAGCAGAGAACGCCAACATTAGAAACAGCAGAATGCATCTTTGTTGTTTAGCCCCTATACAGATCAAATGTGGCATCCTCAGGTACTGACATAACCATGTAGCAGGCATGGTGGTGTTCTGTACTGAGTCCTACAGATACAAATGTATCCCACTGTGGGTATGTGCTAAATAGCAGGGCCATTTCCCTGTGGGTCTGCAAACACTCTGGGCTTTGAAACAATCTGAAGTGGCTCTGCATAGCATCCTACAGGAAAAGACAGAACTTGAACCAGAGATTGCATTCAGGAACGTGATAATGAGAGAAGGGTGGGTTTCATGGAAGAATATAACAATGGAACTGAGAAAAGCCATTTATATCT